>APFE031703371.1:228969-240816 GCA_000404065.3 Pinus taeda | reverse complement strand
TTGGCCATATAAAATGGTTGGTAAACATCGATAGACATAAATCCATGAGTATCAAAACATTTACATCATGGTATATCTCACATTACCAATATTAAAAAGAACTTAGGAAAAATAAGTAAATTCACCACCTTACCTTGAAGATTTAGCCCCATTTGACTATAAAAATTCTTAATATGTAAATAGGTTTTGTTACAATACCATGAGCTAATACTATGGATTATCAATATCACATTACCATAACTCATTTCACAATCATATATATATATACTTACTTTGAGATAAATCCTAATCTTTTATCTTTAATATTATTTATATAGATATTTTATAAAAATTAAATTCATACCACTATTTTATAATTATTGATAAATATATATTATAATAATATATTATTCCATTATATTTGTATAATGAAAAAATTTAGGATATATTATAATTAATATATAACTTAGTATTAAGTTATAATGTTTATGATTTAAGATCATGTACTAATAATTTGTTATTTGAATTATTAAAATAGAGATATATATAATTCAAGATATAAAATTTATAATATTGATATTAAATAAAAGTTTATGAATAAATCAATATAAATATATGAGAGAACAATATATGGTTTATGATGTAAATAATTATATTGTAAATGTAGTAATATTTTTATTTTTGTGCCATAGGTAGTAAGCTCGCATGGTATGTGGGTAATACATTTCTTAACTAAATCATTGATGATGGTTGCTCTACTTTTTGGATTCAAGGTTGGAAATCTTCTACATATGTATTTTTATGATGATTTCATTTCTTTATAGAAAAATTATGTAAATTCTCTTCTAGCATCATCATAATTAAAGATAGGGAAGACTCCCCCATATGTGTACATTTTCCAAGAGGGTATTATACTCAAAAAAGTGTGTCCACAAGATTAATGGAAGAGAAAGGGAAAATCTTGAATGGTGGTGGAAGCATATTTGGAAGCTCAGTTGTCCAACAAAATCGAGACTATTTATGTGGTGTATTATTAATAATAAAATTACTACATGGGATAACTTACAAAAATGACATAAGGAAGGTTTGAAATGGTGCATAATATATAAGGATCTAGGGGAATCTGTCACACATTTGTTCCTAGATTGTTCCTTCACCTTGAGTATATGGCCTAAAAAAAACCACTTCTAGACTACCATCTAGATTGGAGGGGTGATTCTTTCCTGAAGGCATGGAAGTCTTGGCAGGATACAACAAATAATGAAACCCTCAAGAATATCTCGCTCCTCATATGTTGGGGGTTGTGGCTCGCTAGGAACAAAGCTACATTTAGAGGCACATCATCAACTCTTGATCTTATATCAACTAAAATTGGTGCAATTTACGCCCTCCTACCATCAAAAGAACATCATCGTGTTCCTTGCATCATCTCTAAAGAATTAATCAATACACAAATTCCTTGGTCTTACTTTGATGGAGCCTCTGATGAAGATGGGATCTGTGGGGATGGGTTGATACTCTACATAAATGAACAAAATTTCATGTTACTAAGATTGGTTTCGGCATAGGATCCAACAATTTTATAGGACCTCCCTCCCTCAAACTCCTTCTATATTGGGCTTTGGAAAACAACTATCATTCACTTCAAGCTGTTAGAAAATATAGAGAGAGTAGAGAGCGATTAAACACACAACACCAAATATTGTATGATCTTATTGATCTCATAGACATTACATATTTATAGTGTCTAGAATACTCACAATGACACATCTAGATAGCTATTACAACTCACACATAGGAAACTTAGTACTTCTAGATTGACACATAGGGACTCGAAATGACAACTCAGAGATTACATGGAAGCATTATTTCCAACACCCTCCCTTAATGTTTACATGTAGAAAATATAAAAAACCCACATTCCAACAATAAATAAATCTGTCAGATTTTTCTGATATGGTCATCATTAGCACCCACATCCACTCTAGAATCTCGCAAACACCACTCTTTCACCACATCTTCGAGCTATAACTTGACCTCCATTTAAAACTTAACTGCTTCTTACCATCATTGATGAAATTTGCAGAATTGATGCTTTTCAACCTCCCAGAGTGCAACTGGTCATTCTCGATACTGAACCATCCTATGGAACTGCCACCATCTTAATCCACGACCTTCCACAACCTTCATCAGTGATCTAGGATAACACTCTGGATATAGAATGTCTTCAGCAAACAATTCTAGAACTTGACCTTGTAAAATAACCTATAGAACACTATCGGTCACACCAACTTGACCTTATTAAGAATTACTTATGACCAATGCTCCCTAAACACAACAAGTCACATTAACCTACTCAATAATTGGACTATTATTTGTGGTTTTGTATTTTTTCCTTTTCACACCAAAATAATTTTACAACCCACATCACATACTCTAATCTGATTTACCTTGATAAAATTAGAATACCAATAATACTACCATAAACATTAAAAGGATTTCATGTCGCTGTCTGTTTGTTTTTTTTTTTGTTTTTTTAATTACACTACCTAGACTCGAAAACTCCTGCTCTGCCTCTTTATAATATACCAAACAACCTACAATAAGCTGACCATGCCAACACATTTTAACTAATGATTCAAGCGATTTGTGCATTTCATCGGCTAGCCCACACGTCGTGAAGAAGGGCGTTGTGGCTTGGTTGACCCCGGTGTTAGAGTCACCATCTTGTCCACTGAGGACACAGAGATCATACTTGCGGTGACCGTTGCTTGTTGTTTTGGAGACAAGGACAGGGCAGAGGCAACGAAGGTAGTGAATCTCGCTCATCACAGCACACACATGGCGGAATATGTGACTCTTAAGTCCAAGCAGAGCGTTATTGTGAATTATAATCGCTTGACTGAAACCGTTGAAAAGAGAAATAAACCTCATACGCTGGCTTTGAAAATGACGGTTGTGAAGTTTCTTTTGATATAATTGGTGGCCCCGACAACAATATTGTCTGCGACACTGATGTCTGCTATCTGCTATCCCTGTGCCAAAACGGCCCATGCAGACAAACAATGCTGCCCAAACAATGCTTACTTCGATATTATATGGTTGTTGGATCAATTTAAAAAAACGCTGACAGACCCTAGTCTTTAAACTGGCATGGATAATACCTGGGTACCGCGATCTATGGAACTGACAGATAATCCACGATGTGCTTTAACAATAGCGAAAAGAATGCCTCTGAATACAGGGAGAAAGATTCCTTTGCACAACCGCAAAACCATTGCAGAGATTTTAAAATCTTTAAAAAGAAATATTATTACACTTCGGCTGATCGTTGAAGCAAATTTTGTCCATAGCCGCATAACTGATTTCGACGCTTGCATACAAAGAAGGCAGAACCTCACTTAACCATAAAGATCATTGAGGGACGAACACAATCGTATAAGCAACACAACAACAATCCTTTCAGATATCGAATTGTTTCAGGGTATGAATCTTTAATAAATGGTTTTTTTTTTTTTTTTTTTTAAACTCACAATAGATCAATTCAATAAGAATTCAACATACAGATTTATAAAACGCATTACTATCAATCTCTTTTAAATATATTTTGAACATATATACTAATAAAAAATAATATGATTTACTCACACAACACAATCTTTTACTCTAAATAATTAGGGAAGGATAAAAGTTATGGATCTCTCATCTTTCTAGATTTTTTTTAGAGAGTCAAGTCAGAATAGACTCTAATATCATGCCAAACAGTTATTAAACACACAACACCAGTATGATCATATTGATCTTATAAACATTACATATTTATAATATCTAGATCACTGACTAAATAGCTATTACAACTTACACATAAAAAAAACTGAGTAATTCTAGATTAACACCAATATATTCACAATAACAACTCATACTTTACGTAAAAACATTATTCCAACCCAAATTTTCAATAACTCCTTAAATGCTATGATCCAATATCTCTCAAAAATGTCACAATTACACATTACTACCGATTTTAAAAGATGTCTTACGGTGAATACAAACATTTGACAGTATTTCTCGTTGTCATATATACCGAGAAAAGAACGTAGTATACCTCTGGTAAGAGGGCATTAAATAGTCTACGGGTACTTGATAGGTTTCATAGCACATAGATGGGACAAGTCGAGAGTACTAGCATCATCCATTCACCGAGGGATGATACCTATAATTTTTCCTTTATGTTGGTTTATACTGGTCATATATCTATTTTCACAGTACCAGTTTATTTTTGGACCTTGTCAAATATCAAAGTATATGACATTGGTATTAGATGACAATTCATAGTATGTTAATAGTCTTTAAAGCACAGGCACATATATGAGTATTTCTCTTTATACATATATGAGTATTTCTTTTTATACATATATGGACTTTATTTAATAATTGTTTATTGTTTTTTATCAGTGCCAGAACAAACAAACTTCCATATTTTTTGTATTTTTTTCCTGGGCTCTGGAATGCATTTGTTGAATAATATTTTTTTAATAAAAGCTTAGATTTTTCCTTTAGATATATATATATATATATATATATATATATATATTCATATTCACATGTTATATATTACAAAATGAATTCAATATAAAAAATAGTTTAAATGATAAAGCAGGTTAAAATAACTACTATATTAAAACTCAATTATACTTAAATAAAATATACTATTAAATTATGTTTATATAATTATATACTTAGTGTATTAAAAGGATTTATATAGTTTAATATGAGGGAAGTGACTTTAAGTGAAATAATTTATATAAAGAGACTTAAAAAATAATTAAGGAAGTATGAAAGAGATGATTAATTTTTTATTACTTAAAATGGAGTTGACATAACAAATAAAGCCATTTTCATTTGTTATTAGGATGAACTTACTCTAGGGCTAGCCCATGTATTGGATCGAAGAATGATCTATCCACTAGAAAGATGTTATCACTTGAAGCTCAATTGCGCTTGTACTTTACTTTGGATGGTGGATATTAAACCTCACTAAAACTAACTGATCTACACCTAGGTGACATTTAAAAAATATTAATAACAAAAAAATATTTCAATTTGAAAATAATAAAATATTTATTATAGTTAAAACATTTCAATAGTGTGGGGTTTAGTGTAGTGGAAATGTATTATAATTCTTTCGATACTCAACATTGAGTTAGCATATGCAATATGTGTGTTTGTGTGTGTTGGGGGTGAGGGGTGGGAATGTGTTAAGAATTAGTGTAAATCCATTTTAATTCTAGACATATCATGCCCCTAAAAAGATCAAAACCTAGGAAATGTTAGGGAATTTTTCCCTCTCATGCCATGACATATTTGGAGTTTAGAGAAATGGACATTGATAGAGTATGTCACAATATCAAATCTAGAAGGTGGTGTGGTACAATATGTACACCTTTATAAAATATAGTACTGAAATCATTACATGAAATGGGTTCCCTAGTTACATAAAGAGAGCCTTATATATCGATTTTATATATGACTTAGTTGAATTGGGTTTCCTTCTCCCATAGATAAAAAAATCTCATACCACCATCTTGATGTTTGATTTGGAAATGACATTAAATTTAAATTATTACAAACACATGTATTATTCAATTAATACTATATATATAAAAAATTGATATATAATAAATTTGAAATTAAAACACATTTAAAACATATATAAACTTATAATAATAATAATAAATAATAATAATATTACTTGGACATTCCTTAAAGTGCTTATGAAAGCAAGACATCAGGCTATTGATTCATGCCTTTTGTATTTGCCAGATAGTTTTGGCAAGTTTACAAGTTTTCAAATTTGACAAACCCTTGCACTTTGGAATCCAATGAAAGATGGAATCTAGTCATGTAAGTCTTTAGTGGACATATATATTTTTCAAAACGTGGTTTATCGAAAATGAAGAATTGCTTCAAAAGTGGCAGGAATTTGGGTAAAACAATTTCAAGAAATTTTGTAACAGTGTTTGAATCATGTCTTTGATGGTGGAAATAGATTCAACGGCATAAAAAATAATAAGACATCCAAAATCTTGAATTTTGATAGCTATAATCTGGATTTACAAAAATCCATACTGATTTTACCAAAATTTCCATGATTTTCAAAACAAAAAACAATTTTATTAAACTACAGTTTTTTTAAATAAACTTTTCTACCAATAAATACTTATATATCATACATATTATTTATATATTATAAATATTATATTATTTGATGTAAGTACTATAAAAATAGTAAATATTAAATACAGTTTATAATTAATTTACAATTTTTTTAAATATCTTATTCATTAAATAAGAATTAAATGATATTCAAAATATAAAATATAAAAACAATGAACCTGACTTATTACATAATACTTAATATTTTGTTTACGACAATAATTATACCGTTTAACTTCTTCATAATCATAAAGAAATTCTTGTGGTTGGTCCATAAACATGATGTCCAACAAGTGTGACCCCAAACATAACGTCAGCTGATATGCTTACTTTAAGAGGGATGTTAAAGAGGATTTAGTGCAGGGTATTAAATTGCAACCCATAAAATTTAGCATGCTTGCCACAATGATTCTGGTTGTTAAAAAATTCGAACACTTTTGACTGTAACGATTGGAACCTGCGTATGGTGGATGCATTAATGATGGCCTCCCGCCGATTTCGAAATATCTTCTATGGATGGGACTTGGCGTCCTGCAAGTATTTATGGTTGACTTTATTATGCTGGTACATGCATCGGTATGTGGATTAGGGTTATGACTGGTTCCATCGGTTGGTAACCTCCATCCGCCAGTTTACTCCTATATGACCCCGAGCCCTTTTGTCAACCTGTTCATTTGTCACTTTGCACTTTTCATCATTCGAATTCCGCTCTGCTCTGTGGGGGTTTCGTTCCTCTGTGGTTTTGCTTGTCAACACGGATTTCTATGGATGTTCCTGGTTCTCTAATGCCATGGAGGTAGAGTTCAGTAGCTCGCAAAGACACCCTCAGCTCTGTTTACAGTTTTGTTTTGTTGTTTGTTGGATAGGTGTTTTTGTCTATTCCCGTGTTATCTCTGTTCGTTTAAACACTGAAATCGTTTCATTACAGGTTGTCCTCCAGGTTAACGTGCTTCGGCCTCGGCTACAAGGTAATTTCTGGTTCTTTTTAAACTGTTTGACCCTTTCTCTCTCCGGCTCTAACGCATGTTGCCACTGGTCTTCAGGCTCTAGTGGTTGCTCGTCCCCTCAACCATGCCTTCTCAGCTCCAGGTAAACTCTCGCCTCAATCTCCTTCAATTGTTTGCTTTTAATTGTTTATTTATGCCTGTAACTTCATATTAATCCGTTCTCTTTATCTGTAGGTGGCTCGATACTGTTGGTAGATGTGGCTCAATGTTCTTCAACGTCTCGGCAATCACTTGCATTTTCCAGTTCTCACTCTATGGGTAGCGTCCTTCCACATTTGCATATCTTTAGTGGTTCTGTAAACTTCTTTTGGTCCTGGTTGTCACCTGTGCAGTGAATTTGTTGGGTTTCTTTCTTTGACGGAGTAGTTCTCTTCTCCTATACGCTGGTCCTCTATTTTGGGTTTTCCGTCCTGTAATGTAAATGATTCGACTGTTGGACTTCTCGTCTTGTGGCTTGGGCCTCTGGTTACATTAAACCCTCGCCTGGTATGTCATTATCCAGTCGTTTGGTGAGATGGGTATTCGTTATTTCGAAACCCTCGTTATGTGCCGTATTGTTTGATTAATGGAATGCTTAGTCGCGTTGTTTCTACTCGGTGTTTTATGGCTATGGCAATTCTTTAATCTCTGTCCACTTGTATCATTAACTGTTCGAACTTCAACTTCAGGGTTTTGAGTTTTGTTCTTAAATTTTGGGTTTTAATAATGTGCTTGTTATGGAACGCTCTGAACTGCATATAATTATTTACACAGTTTGATGAAATGATACAATAGCATGCTTGTTTCGTTATGGCACTTTACTCTGCTCTTAAATAATTGGAGGGTTCTTACGAATTACCTGTGGTTTGCTGTCCATATGCACAGTCTTTTGTTCTCTGTGTCTGTAAATGATTTAACCGATAGCGGCTGCTACTCTTGTGAATTTATCTGTGTGTTGGCCTCCGTGCGCAATCTTTCATGTTCTCTGTCGGAAGATATTACAACTGCAACGCTTGCTCCTCCTGTAAACTTTATCTGTCTTGTATTTCAATATAATTTGGTTATACAAAAACCATAATATGATGCATGAAATCGATTGGTACAGTGATGATTAAAATAACGAAAATAAAGATAAAAATGTCTATTTTCAAATGACTTTGTCTTTTTGCTTCTCGTCTGAGAGGAATCGTTTACAATGATCATCTTTCTGCTTTTCAAACTCCTGAAACACTACAGCTCTATTCAAGAACTACCCCAACAGATTGGTAACTGTCTGTCAGTTTCTAACTGCCCTAACTAATATAATTTGTAAAGAAACTAGTTAACTAATAAAATGAACTAATTAACTGACAATCTATTTTTGCTATTCATAATTTCTATTTGAAAAGAAACAGTTCCTAACTCTAATTGACCTTCTGGAAAAAATAAAACAAGTAAAATAAAATGAACAATAACTGACAAGTTTGACACCTGTCCAGTTCTGTATATACGACTGTGTGTTCTAGTCTCTTCATGAGACTGTCAACCACTTTGTGTCTCCTCAGAGCTGGATGCTCCTGCATCAGGTTCCCGGGGTGGCAAGAAGTCATGGCTCCGTTCCATGAGGTCGTCAACAAAATAGCCTGCCTTCTGTATTTGTGTCGTGTTAAGCCACGAACTGTCCTCTATTGGATGGTTCTTCCATTTTACCAAATACCGCAAATACTCCTTCCTGCGTGTGCGCTTAGCTACCTGTGTGTCCAAAATTCCTTCGATCTCAATGGGTGGTGCCATCGGCATCTGTCTCGTCCACGAATCTCCTTCACATTTGGTGTCCTGCGGTGGCTCTGCTGCTGCATTATCTGCTGCACCTGTGACATAAGGGAACAGATCTGCCACGTTAAAAATAGGGGAAATACCAATCCCTGGTGGCAACTGTAATTCATAGGCGTTCGCAGAAAATTTGCGAATGATCTTGCAGGGCCCGATTTTCTTGAATTTTAGCTTGTTGTACTCTCGCTTTGGAAACTGTTCATTGCGTAAGTACGCAAGGACTTCATCCCCGACATTGAACTGAACTTCCCGACGTTTTGTATCAGCTCGCTGCTTATACCTCTGACTGCTATCCTGTAATTTCAGTTTAACCTGTTCATGCAAATTGCTCATAGCTTGGGCGAAATCTTCCCCATCAGCGCTCCGTTTCTCAAGTTTCCCCAAGTCTCGTAACTCATGCACTCCTCGCGGATGCATGCCGTACAGAATCTGGAACGGACTGTACCCGGTGCTACGGTTAGGGGAATCGTTGTATGCAAATTCCGCCTGCGCAAGTACACGGTCCCAAGTCCGAGAATTTTCACCTGTTAGACTTCTAAGCAAATTTCCCAGACTTCAGTTTACTACCTCCGTTTGTCCATCCATCTGCGGATGATAAGCGGAGCTGAACTGTAGCTGGGTATTCAACTTTTTCCACAGAGTTCTCCAAAAATGACCAGTGAACTTCATATCTCTGTCGGAGATAATGGATCGTGGAAGTCCATGCAACCGCACAATCTCTGTAAAGAAAAGATGTGCTATGTAAGTAGCATCGTTGGTTTTCCTGCATGGTACAAAGTGTGCCATCTTCGAAAATCGGTCTACCACAACCATTATTGAATCAAAGCCTCTTTGTGTCTTCGGCAAACCCAATACAAAATCCATACTAACCGAATCCCATGGTCGACTAGGAATGGGCAATGGCATATAAAGTCCAGTGTTCTGACTGTGACCTTTTGCCAATTGACAAATTTTACACTTAGTCACATACCTATGCACATCCCGCTGTAACTTTGGCCAAAAATAAAAATGTTGCACCTGAGCAATTGTTTTGTTGATACCGAAATGTCCTGCCAGGCCTCCACTGTGTTTTTCCTGTATAATGTTTTCCCTCATAGAACAGTTGGGAATACACAACTGTCCTCCTTTAAACAGCAATCCTTCCTGTAGATTATAGTCAAGCCACTTGCTGTCATTTCGTAACAGTGGGTTTTGGCAAGCCTCGTAGGCCTCCATAAACTCGGTGTCGGTCGGATACAGCTCTTTCAAATGTTCAAATCCCAAAATCTGCATCGTGCTTTCCTGTAAAAGCAATGTTCTCCTACTAAGTGCATCTACTACCTTATTTGATTGCCCACTAATGTGTTTTAGTACAAATGTGAAACTTTGCAAGTACTCAACCCAAGCTGCATGCTTATGGTTCAATTTATGCTGCTACATAATGTACTGTAACGCAGAATCATCAGAAAATAAAACAAATTCGTTACCCAACAAATAATGTCGCCAATGTTTCAAAGCCTGCACAATGGCGTAAAACTCTTTGTCGTAGCCTGCTCTCATTTAGCTTTTCGCTGAAATAAGCGACCGGTCTGTCCTCTTGACTAAGCACTGCCCCAATGGCTGTACCACTGGCGTCGCAACGAACTTGAAAAAGTTTGTTGAAATCAGGCAGTCTTAACACTGGTATTTCAGTAATCTTCTTTTTCAAGATCTGAAAACTGTGTTCTGCTGCTTCAGTCCAATGAAATGGCTGGTTCACTTTCTTGATCGTATCCAACATTAGTGCGCAAATCTCGCTGAAATTTCTGATGAACTTCCTGTAAAAACTAGCTAGTCCATGGAAACTTCGAACTTCAAATAAACTTTTCGGAGAAGGCCAGCTAACTATAGCTGTCACCTTTTCTGGGTCCATTTTTAGTTCATTTTCTGCGATGACAAAACCTAGATACACTAGTTCTCACTGAAAAAAGGTGCACTTCTTCAAATTAATTAACAGCTTGTTCTGTTGTAATTTCCTTAACACACTCTGCAAATGTCTGAAATGTTCCTCCTTAGTCTTACTAAAAATCAGAATATCATCCAAGTAAACTATTACAAACTTACCATTAAATTCCTTCAGCACTTCATTCATCAGACGCATGAACGTGCTGGGAGCGTTGCTCAAACCAAATGGCATCACCAGCCACTCATATAAGCCTTCGTTCGTCTTGAAAGCGGTCTTCCATTCATCTCCTTCCCGAAGCCGGATCTGGTGATATCCACTCTTCAAGTCAATCTTCGAAAAATAAGCCGCTCCACTCAGACAATCCATCATATCGTCCATCCTAGGTAAGGGAAATCTGTACCTAACAGTAATTTTGTTAATAGCCCTGGAATCCATACACATTCTCCACTCTCCTCCTTTCTCTGGAGTCAAAACAGTAGGTATTGCACATGGGCTCATGCTCTCTCGAATCAAACCTTTGTCCAACAACTCCTTGACCTATTTCCTAATTTCTTCATGGTCCTTGGGACTCATGCGGTAAGCTGCTTTATTTGGCAAGCTTGCCCCTGGTATAAAGTCAATACAGTGACTAATACCTCTACTTGGTGGCAATTCATCTGGAAGATCATCTACCACAATGTCTCCAAAATCCTGCAGCAACCTCTGAACTTCTTCTGGCAAATCTGAAACCTGTGTATGAAGTACTACTGCCTTTGGTCTCCTTATGACAACAAAATTTATCTCGCTGTCCTCAATCTATTTTATAAATTCTTTTCCACCTAACATCAGTGCTTTCACTCCACTAGCTTCTGCTGTATTTTCCTCCTTGATGGGTACAAGCGTATGCTTGATCCCATCTTTCACAAACTTATAGCAGTTGGTTTTCCCATC
>APFE031703371.1:195984-221688 GCA_000404065.3 Pinus taeda | reverse complement strand
GCACATAAATATGAGAAAAAACATCACAATAATTAAGAATTTCATTAAAATAACATTGTCCATACAATGAGAAACTACGTAATGGAACCAAGTCCCATATTCATTACGTGATCCTTGAATTTAAATGGTGGCATTCCCTTAGTCAAAGGATCAGCGATCATCAATTCAGTGCTGACGTGCTCAATGACCACTTTCTTTTCTTTAACACGTTCCTTTATAGCTAAATACTTAATGTCGATGTGTTTATTTCGACTCCCACTTTTGTTGTTTTTAGCCATAAAAACAGCAGCTGAATTATCACAATATAGTCTTAATGGCTTAGAAATAGAATCCATAATTCTAAGCCCAGTTATGAAACTCTTAAGCCATACACCATGTAAAGTAGCCTCAAAAAAGGAGACGAACTCGTCTTCCATAGTGGAAGTGTGAGATTCTGAATGATCTTTCTCAAAAACTATGTTTCTGGTTTGATAGCTCCCACTGATCAAGTCGTTTTCAAGAAACTTAAAATTGAGGCTTAATAAAATTTCATGTTTTACCAATGTAAATAATGCTCAAAATTGAATCTAATGACATAAAAATTGCCTGTGTGCTAAATTTTTAATTCAAGCAGATTCAATTATTCATTGTTTTGAACTTTATGATAAAACTATTCATTCATAACTCTGTGGGTAGTTATGAATTTATCCTAATTAATTACATAAATATAATAAAATTCCTGTGGGATATTTATTATATTAGTCTAATTAAATACAATTTAAAGTCTAAATAATCTTTATGTGATCTAACCAATCAAAATATATAATTTTATTTAATTAAAGATGTTGTGGCTATTCTCTAATTAAATAAAATTATATAGATCACTAGACATTATTCTTTATTTTAAATGTCAATTTGCAGTCAGCATTACAGTAAATGACTGCAAATCGATTGTTCAATTTATAAACAAAGCCCAGAGATTGACTGAAGTAGCATTGATCTACTTTGCACTTGCATAGAAAATGCAGTTCGAAAGCTAGCTGGCTTGACTTCAGGCTCCGTCTGTAAGTTTATAAAATAAACAAACATAGAAAAGCAAACAAGCTATTCTTTCACAAGATAAATAAAATTAAATTCCTTTTAATAAAAAACAGGGATAACAACACACCAACCACATGAAATGCCTCCTTGTTCACAAAGGAAATGCATGTTAAAAGCTGAAATCAAACTTGAGTGGGGACAACAACGCCTCAATTTAAACCAGTAAATGGGCCCAACATATGCCACAAGCAAGCATCAAACTTAGGTGGGAAGAGGAAAAATGTGTCATTTTAACAACCCGAGTTATACCCATTGACAATTTTCTTGTGTTTTTCTTGTTATGTTTTTGTTCTCCCTCAATCATTTGTTGGGAGGTGAGCTACTGATCACTACTTCATAATACCTTACCCTACTCTCATTGATATTCATCATTACAACATCAGGGCCGCAAAAAATCTCGTAAAAAACACACCATGTTTGAAACACACTTGAAAACCCCAAATTAGTACTTACAAAGTTGCAGCAAATAATATACAGTCTATTTTGTTAGAGAGGCTTTTGATCACTCCACAAAATTGCAGCAATTATATATGCAACCCACAAAGCCTTTCCCCAAACCCAAAAAACAATCATGAAACCCAAAGCATACCTCCCCCAAGAAGTTCACAAAATGCACACCATGTTTGAAACATAAAACTGCTTTTGGGCTATTAGAGTTGCAGCAGCCAGACAATATACATAATTCACGACTCCTCGAAACAAAATCAAATAAGTCAAATAATTCAAAACTCTAGATGGCAATGCAGAGAAACTGGACTTACATGGAAGCCATAATTTCGTGAAATGGGTACAAGGAAATTTTGAATCCTAGCCTGAATCCGAGACACCCACTGTCTCAAAAGACTCATGAACGTGCTTCAGCATGGCCTCATCCCTTGCCTAGTCCTGAAGCAGAGCATTGACAAAATGAGCATAAAGCTTATTCCTCGCATAGGTCACAGAAATGAGACTGTGGGCCATGGGGCTATCAATCTCAAAATCATAATAGAGCTGCCCGTTGGACTCGTTCCTTCTCTCATTGGAAGTTATGCTCTCAACGCTGGCAATTATGTCTTGTAAATTGACGTCGGACAGCGACAAATCGTTGAGAATAGAGTCCTTAGCGGCGAGGGTTCGAAACCCAGTGAGGAAGGTGAGGTATTCCTTTTCGGATTTTCGTTTGGATGAATTATTTATGTATATGTTGAACACAATTTTTGAGACTATAAAGCCATTAAATGTTACAAGCATATGCAAATATGAGATGCGTAGTCCCAGAGGGCACACTGTTTAAACATTATAGAGTGGAAGACCCGGCATCCGAGAAACACGGTTATCATGAGAAATTCAGAGATGTGATCGCAGAGGCTTCCCGTATTTGATGAACCAACTAAAATACCAATTGGGATGGAAAATGCAGTCGTAGAGAATGGGGTGGGTCGTTTTAAATCCGGGTCATTTTATCCCTCGCTTGACAGCAAAATATGAAGTCTGTATCCAGCGAGGTTCTAATAATATAGAAAATGGAATTTTTCCTATTTGGTTTTAAACATTTAAAACGCTCCAAAAGCCAACCATTGAATGATAAATTTGGTGTCATAAACACAGTGTCAATTTTAATGGAGGATTAAAGTACGCTAAAATCAACTATGTTCATGACATTTCAAATCCAGGGACGTAGGAGGACATCAAAAATGGAGAGAATTTTAAGCCTGGGGCAGTTTAAAGTACGCAAAAGAACAAGGTATTTCACCACGTGAATGGGTGGGCAGAAAGAATCAAAATCTGATATGTACCACGTTTTCAGAGGGCACCCAACGCTCCAAAACACTGCACATCCCAACAAAGCCTGTTTTCAATAAATGGGCAAGCGTTCAAATCTCGTAAAGAGCCCATTGCATATAACAAGCCCTTTCACAGGTCGAGTTGGTCAGAGTTCAAATCCCGTAAGGGTGACGCAGTGACCCCAAATATTGTCAAAAAGCTGCAAAATTTAGAGAAAATGTTTTCGTTTCAAGGAACTTCCCCAACAAAGTCTGAAGTTTCTAGATTCTGCTTTTGTCCATAGTGAAATATACCGACACATGCATAATTGAATTTCTGGATTGTGCAGTACAAGGCTATATATACTGTTCGCGTTTTTATCTAGGCTTCTTAATAAAAGGAAAAGCGTCTCAAGGCAGAGATAAACACTCGCTCTAATACCAAATGTAAGAAAAAATTGCAATTCTATATGCGGAATTAAAGAATCTAATGATGAAATTTCAATGCCCAAGATTACCTCCAGCCATTGATAACGCTCTTGCTGCAAACCATAGTCCACTTGCTTGTTCACTGAAACAACACTCCAGCTTCAATCCAAGCAAAAGAAAAATCACAGAAAATCTGAAGGCACTTCCAAGTTGTGCTCTCTCAGCTAGATGGTGTAAACAACTGAAGGGGATTGACATGCAAGCTTGGGGACCAAACAGATGAATTTATAGCCAAGCTTCCATCAAGCTTCTAATGGCTATGTTTCAACTGTTCCACAGATCAAGGTAGAGAACTCCAGATGAAGTTATGGACCACTTCAGAAGCTCCAACCAGAAAATTAATTAACTACAGTTGATTTCCTTAATTTAAGGAAACTACTGCAGTTGGTTTCCAAAAATTAAAGAAAGACTGCAATTTAGTTCCATAACTATAAGTAACAATTGGTAAACATTAATGAAGCTTAACATTTCAAATACCACATATCAACTCTATCAAAAAAAAATTATATCCCTTTCCTATAAAATTGTAACAACAACAAAGTAACCTCTTTTATATATATAAGACCATTCACATTGTCCTTTTTATATAATATATTCTATTTTTATTTAAAAAATATAGCATAAGAAACGAAATCTAAGAATATAAAATCCCTTATCTAGCCGCCGATATGTCAATTATAAGTTTTAATATTTAGCTTAAAAACTAAAATTAACTTTTAATATTTAAATTAACTAAAACTATACCATTTGCTAAATCCTATCATCCATTTATATTTATTATTAAAAATTTATATTATAAGCCTTTAATTTCTAAATAAAAATACCTACCAATTTAATTTAAAATATACAACCCTTTTTCTATATACAGTTTATTTAAATATCTGAAAGGGGATGAGACAACAACATGCATCTTTCCTGGTTCACTCGCCAACTTTGAAAGTTATGCCAAGATTGAAAATTGGTATCCTCACAATTAAATGGTATGAATTAATAACTAGTGGGTTAGGAGCCGACTTCACAAAATAATGTTCACTTTTTATGTGATATCATGTGACTAATAATGGTATCACATTATATTATTTTGTCATCAAGAATATGACAATGTGATGATGACAACTGCAAACGTCCACTAAGATTATTTGAAAATGTTTATCATTTTACTTTTCTATTAAAAAATATTAAGGGAAGTATTTTACGCATAAAAATTAGTGTAATAGAATTAATATATTTAAAAAGTTATTTAAGGGAAGTATTTTACGCATAAAAATTAATGTAATAAAATTAATATAATTAAAGTTATTTGGAATATTATTGTTTTATTTTTATATAATATTGTATATTTTTTTTGAAAAGTAAAAATTATTATAAATTCAGTATCAAATGTAATATATATATATATAAATATAAATAATAATTTAATATATAAATTATTAATTTATAAAAGATTTTTAATATTTTTTTTTAATAATTAAAAAAATATATATTTATTAAATTTTGAAAAATTTTACACTTTTAAAATATAAATAGATTAATTTGAGATTATATAAACTAACATTATTAATGATATTTGTTATAATATAAATATTAATATATGTCTAATTTTCATCTATTTGAAGTGATATAATGTAAAGTTATATTAATTAAACAAATTTATATTGAATTATATTTGTGGTAAAAAGTGTTTTATAGCTTAGTATAGTAGTAATGTTGTAATTATTAACATATGTTTAAGTTAGTTATTTGATGGGTTTGCAGTTTACAAGTCCATGGTATTGCATAGCCCATGGTATTGCATAGCTCACTGATATTTGTTATGATGAAACCTAATTAAATGGTTGAGGAAAACATTCATGGAATGCAAGAGTACCAGCTTAGCTGTGGCTTAGGTCCATCTTAGCTATGGATTTTATCCCTCTTGACTCTTGGTATATCTGTATTTAAGATGGATATAGACTGGTTTATTTATAATGCACATTGAAATATTTTTTTTCATTAATATTTTTTTAAATGTCATATATTAAATCCTTATTAATTATTAAAAATTTACAAATGTTGATGATGAAAGAGTAATGTCACCTATCAATGGAGTAATGACTTTTTAAATTTAATTACACTCTTTTTCTATTTTCATCTCTCTTCCTCTCTTTTATTCGATATATATATATAATATATATATATTATATATATATATATACTATATATATATATATATATAATATATATATATATATATATAAAATAATATATGGGCTGCAAATAAGGTAGAGATTTGTAGTGTCCCTAAAATGAAGCTTTAGATGAAAAAATAATAATAAAAAAGCCAAAATAATGGGGCCCCCCTTTTTTTTTTTTCATTAAAAAGGTAATAAAAATGATAAATCTATTTAATTCCATTTGTTATATTATAATTCTTTTTCTCTTTTCTTTTTTCAAATAAGCTTCCTTCTATTATTAGATGATCATACTGCAATGAAAAAATCCTTCTCTCATATTCTACCAATTTGGAAACTAGATCAACAATAGAAGTTCAATTTCCTTGAGCTAGACATAATAAAGATAATAGAGAAAACTACCACTATAACAAAGTACCTGGCATTCCATAGTTTTCTATGCCATAAAGTCTCAAAATAAACTATTTCCTAATGAAATAAGCTAACAAGGATTGCAAAAGTTGGACATAATCATCAACATGAGGTAGAAACATCAATACATTATGTTTTAACTGGGCTATCAAGAGAAGATTGTTGTTGCTAATCCACCCTTCCATGTGAGTGATGCAATGGTTGCATGCTCGCTCTGCAATGTCACTTAATGCTAGATGATTTAATTTCTTGTAGAATTTTAATCTACAAGGACATTTCCCAAAAGACATTTAAACTTTCAATATAGGTATACCATTTGGAGGCCCTATTTTTGTCTTTGTTTGGTATAACCAAGTTTTGGAATCCAATTTGCCACCTCAGCTTACGCCTTTGAAGGGGTGTGAGAGTGAGAAAGAAAAGAAAAAGGACTAGGTTTTTATTAAGTTTGAGAGCCACTATGGGCTCCACGACCACTGACACCTCTTCTAGAGTGCATATGTTGACATGACATGTCTGTAGAAAAGGAAACACAAATAATGTAGCAGGGGGCCTTGGAGGCTGAAAGGTCCACAAGAAGATGAGAAAATGGGGCACAAGAAGACAAAAGTGAGAACATAGATAAAGAAAGAGGATTCTCGATGCAAGAAGAAGGTGAGATTATACCAAAGAGAACAAGCCTACACCAAGTATGACCCTGGAGCCCATAAGCAAGAGAGATATACCAAACTAAAACCAAAATCTAGACTACAAATCTTAGGAATTCATAATAGAAACACCAACCAAAAGAAATAATCCAAAAGTGAGAATAGGAAATAAGACATAATTCAAAAGTTGAAGTTTGACCATCCCTACATACCTGAGCTTCACACCAAATTATCAACAAGCGAGCACATATTCAAAGCATGCAACCAAGCCAATAAAATTTATTTTTTATGCTAATATTGGCTTGATATGAGAGAATGGGTGGACAGAAACCATCAAGCATAAGGTAATTGACCCTATTTCATAACCTGCCACTTCATCCCAACCAAATATTTGAAGTATTTGATCAAAGATGAGATGGAGAACAAATAAAATCAAGTAAACACAAGACAATAAATTTTGGGAGGCCCAGCCAAGAGGGCCTAGACCTTTCCCTAACAAAGAGCTAGGATGCAACAAACCTACCCTTCTTCTAGTTAGGCACGTTGCTTCCACCAATCAGTGATTCGAGTGGAAATTAGTGTCTATCCACCTTTTCCATAAAATCATAATGGTAAAAAATATTTTCTACTATTGGTGGTTTTAAATTATCTTTTACCATATACAACTATTTGTTAGCTTTTAATATAGTGATTTATGGTATTTACTCATGGTTTTTGTATCCCATATTATTTACCCATGGTATTGGAAATGTGATGAAGGTACATGAATCTATGTGAAAAACCTTAGTAAATTATATCAACATGGCCTTCACTATTATAAAATCCATGAAAATTTTTCTCATGATGTAGCCTGAAAACATTTTTACCCTTCTATAAAAACAAATCAATCTCCTTTCATATGACTTACTCAACATAATTTATTTTATGTACTTGTGACATTTTTTGTAAACATTTTGTCTCATTCCTCAAATGGTCTGGATTAGTGGCATTATAGCGGCATGTTATTTAACTATTTCTTCAATGTATGTCCCCAACAAGGTTAGGGTACAAGGAGTTGGGATTCAAACTACTTGATACTTTGTAATACCATCCTTATTGAGCTCGATGATTTCCCATGGTGAAAGAAAGGATAGAGAAGGGAGTAAGATATCTTATCAAATTATTTCTTGAGGAAGCCCTCATATGACAAAGGTATGAGATGATGGATATTATTTCCTAGATTCTCTAAACAATAAAATAGTCGATGCATATTCATCAAATGGTCACTTTAGAGATGTCACCCCCTTTAATGTGCAAGTTAGTTTTGGTATTTTGGTATTCGAAGTTCAAATAGATGTAATTTCTCTAGAAAAATGGTTAAATCTACTGGAAGGGTATTTTTTGTTTCACAATTTTTCCGATAAAGAAGGATTACCTATGCTCTCCCTAAAGTCATCCCCATGTCAAGGATTAGTGGTACATTTACCATGAGAAACATGCCACAAAGGAATCTACAATATTTGCAGCTACACCCACTTTGGTATCTTTCAAGGATGATTTGAAGGAACAATATTCTCTTGTTGGAAGCTATGATTACTAGTAC
Organism: Pinus taeda; assembly: GCA_000404065.3. Lineage (NCBI taxonomy): Eukaryota > Viridiplantae > Streptophyta > Pinopsida > Pinales > Pinaceae > Pinus > Pinus taeda. The sequence continues at coordinate 213,569 of APFE031703371.1, read as the reverse complement.
ATGAGATGGACCAAATTGTGGCAAGAAAGGGATCAAACCGTGTCGAAGTTCACAAATATCATCCATACCTTGTGCACCAAGCTAGGTACCAAAGACTCCAAGTGACATCTAGTGATCAAATACCATAGTGGTTTGCATAAATACATCCAGAAAAAATAAAAAATGAGTTTCTAAAAATATCTTCATTGAGTTTATTGTATCAATATGTTGTCTAAATTGACCAAAAATTTAAATAGAAGAAGAAAGAGTTTGGATATGTTAATTCCTCATATAAAAATCAGGGAAAAGGTAACCCCAAGCTACATAACAAAGGATAGAAAAAATATGTACCACCCTAAGAACACCCATTTAAGCCATAAACAAAGAAGGATAATGGCAAGATCAAGAAAGACATGGGGAAGCAGTGTGAATTCCATAAGAGCCAGTAGCATAACACTAATGAATGTCATTGAAAGAAGACATTAGTGGTTAAGTTGAAAGCCTCAGAATAAAAGGTAAGTTCTGATTCTGAATCAGATCTAGAGAAGGAAAATTGGATGACTGATGTAGAAACCACTGCCACTAAGCTTTAGCTGAGTGAGATAGAAGAACCAAAGGAAGCTGAGTGCATTTTTCCCTCATAGATGTGGGTGAAGGGTTCTCCTCTACAATTCATTAATGATAGAGAAAGTCAAATAAACCTCATCTTATCATAGGTCATCAAGAAGTTGGACTTGCGAACAACACCACACTTGTGCCCATACACCATTAGGTGACTCTGCCAAGGGTGATATCTCTATATAAAACAAAAGTATCACCTTCCTTATCACATCAATCCCTTTGGGGATGATGTAATGTGTGATAATTCCCCCTTTTAACTTTGTGATGTTATTTTATGATGACCATACTTGTGGAATCATCATTCTATATACGAGTCTAGACCTCATAGTGTGATTATTACTTTAGGTAGATTATTATATAGGATATTAGAAGTAGTTATATCTACCTCCATTTCTTTGATCTCCACCAAGAAAAGAAGGAAGGTCATATCCAAGACTAAGAAATTTATTTTCTTGCTAATTCAATCATAGAGTGAGGAGAATCTCATAGCCACATCCATGACCTCAACCCAGGGCCTCCCCCATGCAGCAGAAGCTAGTGGGCGAGGTCATGGAATAGTAAAAATATATTTTATCCTCACTTACTTGGGTACTTCTACACTTTCAAGTCAAGATTCAATTCGTTTGATGCCCAACACACCTCTAACCAATGGACTAGTGTATCACCACTTTCTTCTAGAAAATGAGGAAATCAAGTGCTAGATCTAAGAGCTACTTCAACACATCCAATTGAGCTCCTCACCTGGCAAAAGCCCAATTGTACTTATGCAAAAGAAAGATGGGATTGATGACTCTACATTGATTACAAGGCCCTAAAGAAAATCATATTCAAGAATCAATACCCATTTACTCAGATAGACGACCTTCTTAAATAGTTAAAGGGGAAAAATTATTCTTCCAATGAGTGTGGGTACATTTTGGAATATCATATACCATCATATCAAATTAGGATAGTAAGTTCTTAAGAACATTTTGATCAAAACCCCTGGTCACTATTCAATCAAGTTCACCAAATCGGCTACCTTCCACACCCAAATTGATGGCTAGAATGAGGTCATCAACATGATGGTCATGCATATTTTGCGTATTTACAAATATGAAAGTCCACACACATGGGATGAAAATATCCCCTATGTTTAGCATAGCTACAATAGATCCTTCAGTAGCTTGATCAGCCACAACCATTTTCAAGTGGGCTTAGGATTTCAACCATTGGGTCCAATTTATGTAGCACTCCCCCTTACGTCCACACAAGTAGAAACTTCCCATGCTTAACTTGAGGCCGACAAAGCAACCAAATTCATTAAATATATTCAACACATCTATCAATTGGTCCCTAATATTCTATAGAAATCCAATACCAAATAAAAGTAGCACCATGGTCAACACTAGGTGCCACACAAGTCTCAAGCGGGAGACAATGTTTGTTTACATTTTCAGAAATAGTGCCTTAGAAGACCCCATAGAAAGCTTCATCCACTTTTCTATGGACCTGTTGATGCCTCGAAAATCGCTGCAACAACATTGGGGGATAACCACCCGGTCTGGACCTTAAAGCAACTCCTTTTTCGTTTGGTGTGGTGGCTTCGATTGGTTTAACTAGGTCCAGTTACCTTCTCCCTATTTCTATTGGTTTATAATGTATCTTTAACTACCAATAGACAGGGATATCAGATCACTTCTTCTTGCTGATCAGACAAGAGAATGACCCTAAGCTGATTTGGGTTCAGCCAAGCCACAACTAAAATTTTGCCACTTTGAGGAGAGGACTTAAAAAAATGTAGAATTTACTCTAAATGCAAGCTTATTCTATGATTCCAGCAAAGGAAACTAATCTAATTCCTATCTTAATTACGCAGATATAGATCTAACCCAACTAAGAGCAAGATAATTAAAGTATTGGGATTTAAATATGTCTTGTTTATAATGAATATCAAGTTAATGAAGTAGTTCAATTAACTGATATTATGGTTACCAAAACACATCCTATTGAGACCTTTTAACTGAAATAATAAACCAACAACACTTAGGAAATAATTCACATAAATGAGATTGATTATCAAATCAGTAAATCCAATAATTAAAAAATAATATGTGGAAATAGTTCACAACACATTACCATTCAATAAATCAGTTTTATAAGACAGATTTATGAGTAAATAGTTACTCAGAAATCAGATTGTAATTCATAAAAGTAGAGATACATAATAACAACATTGAGACAAATTACCCATATTGACAATAGTGCACAAAACATGAATAGAATGACACATTCTTGTTATCATAAAAATGAAACTGACATTTGAAATAGTAGTATTAAAAATACCAATTTATTGCCTCCATTTCTCTGACCTTGGTCTCCAACAGTCCTTTACATTGCTTGAACTTCTGCCTTCAAAACTAGAGCCACAATAGTACAAACTCTGCCCTCATACATAATTCAAGATACAAAGGAAAAATCCTTAATAATCCCCAGATCTAAGATTTTCTCTCCTCTCTCCTACAACTCTAAATTCCTACTATAGTAGTGCTTTTAGAAGTCTAGAATTTGCAGAGGAGAGCCCTCCCTATTCCATTTTGCAATCTGTTATTTATAATATTTGTGAAGGAATTTTGGAGAGGAGAGTTTATTGAAGAGAAATCTGCTAAATCCAATTTTACTTGCTCAAAATTCTGATCTTCAATCGCTGGAGCATTCTCATTGATTGAGATCATTTTCTCCATATTTCTTCCACTGTTTTCCTGCAAAAAGAAATCAAAATAAATTAAAATGCAACAATAAAATCAACATGGCATTGGTGGCATTTAAATCAAATCCAATCAAATTCTATTGAAAATAAAATATAAAGTTTCTCTTGATGCCTAAGATGGTTTAATTGGCCAGAGATATGATTAACCAATGGATTTGCAATTAGAAGAGGTTTTGGACAAATAAAAATGAAGAAAATAACTCAGAAAATTGATTTTGTTTTCAAAATTTGAAGCTTGATCTTCTGTCTGATTTTTGACCAAATAAATGATTAAATCTGTTAGTGAAACCTCCTCCAAAATGTTCTCCTTGATTTTCTCTTTCCAATGAGCCGTCATGGGCCTCATTTGGCCAAGTATAACTCAATCTATGAGTCTCCAAAGTTGATGGAATCAAATTTAGCATGAATCTGAAAATTTTGTTGCTAGGCTAAAAAAATCAAAATTCTCATTAAAAATTAATCTTAAATTAGAATTCTAATTATCTAATAATTAATTCTAATTTAATTATTAATTATGACCTAAACTAATTAATTAATAAACTATGTATTAATAATATCTAATTAACTAAAATATTAACTATTTATAAAATAATTAATATAAATATAAATAATATTTAAATTTTAATTAAATTAAATTAAAATAAATATTACATATTCATTAATTTAATTAAATTAATTATTTAAATATTAATATTTCAACTAATATTAAACTATCACTACCTATTTCCTTTACTCCTATGGTAAGATACTCATATAAACCATTAAACTAACGATTCATATGGTAACATAAACCATTCTAAAAAAATGAATTAATACGTGAACCAAAATGAATATCAAAGTGTTGACTTATCGCATCGGGAAAATGTTGAGTGGGAGTTCATATTGCTTGCATTAGTTGAGAGTTCTCGATGCGATGGAGTAATCGCTTTGAAATTTAAAAATTGATTTTTTTGTTTTTTTTTAAACTTTGGTTAATGCCCCATTGCCCTTTGGTTAATCGGCGATCGGGGAAAGAGGTTATCGGGGTTTTAGAATTTGTCATATAAAATATCCGATGCGATGCCATCTGATTTCCTGATGCGATTGAATAATCTTTTATTTTAATATATATTATGTTTTAAATTTTAATTTAATTAAATTATTATATTTAATATATTAATTAATTAAAAATTTAAATATTTAAACAAGAAGTTTTCTATTTTGATTTATTTTTATGAATTTTATTTTTTTTAAACTACAGTGACTTTAATGAAAATAAATGAAAAATAAACTACAGCTACTTCGAAATTTTGATTTTTCGAGATTAATAATTTATTGGAGTAAATTACTAAAATCCAGTTGCTTTATGATCTAGATATATAAGTAAAAATGGAAAAATGTTAGTAAAAACTCATTATGAGTTAATATTTAAAATGAATGCAGTTGAACTAATTTATTTACAAAATGCAATATTGTAGATTTTAAGCATTTTTAACCCAAGCTACATAAATAATCAGACTTTCAAAGGAGTGCCATTTTCAAACCAGTTGACCAAATGAGGCGAAACAAACGTCAATGGGAAGCTTATAAAAAATCAATTATAACAAAGCAATCAAGACAAGAATTCAAAGAAAACGAAGAATTAAGAAAAACGTAGGGCAATCAACTAAATAAAAATCCAAAAAGGTGTTTAACCAATTTTTTTATAGAAAGGGTCTCCATTATTTGGAGTGAGCACATCAATAATGGGGGGGTTGTGTTTTTACCACAATAATGGCGACACATGGGAGAAGAACCAATTATCTCTATTTGATATGAATGAGGTTTTAAAGTAAAAATAATTAAAGAAGAGAGAATTATACTTGAAATGCTTGACTAGGTTCATTAGTCTGAATAAAAGCAAGAATCATCTAACTGTAATTTTTCTTAAAATTCCTCATAAATTAAAATATTTCAAAACTCTATATCAATCTTTAATTAGTTGTAGAGATAAAACGAATGTCACTTTACAGTGTAGTTTTTAGAATATACTCATTTGTCACAGGTAGAGCCACTGCTGCCAGCAAACATCTATAGTCTCAGCAAGATTACCTTTTTAATTCTCAATGATTCAGAATCCCATCTTTTCAAGAATTATTGATCTAGAGATAAATCCATCAATATATGTTTCTTTTTTATTTTTATCTTTATTTTTAAGTAAATCTTTAAAAACTTTTAGATAACAGTGATTGTAAAATTCAACCACAATGAATACTTTCTGTCTAATATGAATCTTCTTATTTCCAAGCATCATCTTAATCATTTTCTAAAAAGGAATGCTTTAAAGAACAAACTAAAGGTTCAGAAACTTCCTGGTGTGGCTGTTTCAATGAAGACCATCGCTGCTTTTTGAAATTAAGCCAGGAGAAGAGTATGGACTTCGAAAATATGATTTCGCAGAGGATTGGAAGCCTTTTATGAAGAGCTGCAAAACAGATTTATATATCAGAAAACAAAACTGAGAGTAAATTGACGAAATGGAAATTAATGAAAGTGGGTAAATGAATCTTACCATTGGATAATTGCTTTTGATCTTACCTGAAAGGTATCAGTTTCTCCAAAGTGGCTGACTTCTTATTTTAATTAATATAAAGAAGTCAAACTAATAGAAATCCTGTAACCCAAAATCATTATTTATTTTATTTAAACTAAAGAAAGCAGTAAAATGTAAAGATGGAATGCTTAGTGCTCAAGGGAGTTGAAATTAAAACAAATGCATCAAAAATGAGAATGAGAATTTGCAGTAATGACTGTTTCTCAAAATATTATAAGTTTCATATAAATTCCATGATTTTATAAATTGTCCAGAATCAAAACCAAATTCAAGATAATAAAATTTAAATATGAAGATAGAGAGGTCTTGAATTCCATTTTTAATTATGGAATTATATATTTAAAGCTGAAATGTATGAGAAATCAAAACGATTTAAATATGTTGCCAATTGGTCATTAACTACTTTCTTACCATAGTGGTTACCCAAGCTCGCTTTTAAAATAACATATCGCTGTATCAGATGATTCGCATCACATGTCTCTTTACCATGCTTGAATTTTAATTTGCAAGACTTCACTTTTGTTGCTATGCCATATATCGATTAAATGTTAATAGCTCAAAGGCATGCATTGGAAGCTATCACATCGGAGATTGCAATGGCAAATTGCTGATAAGAACATGTGCAATGAAATGAAGCAATCACATCATTAAAGAAATATTATATCGGGGATCGGAAAATATTTACATTGTGCTTCCCGTATCACAAAACTCACATCGTAGATTCAGAGAAGTGACGTGAGCATAAAAAAATGTGATGAAATGATTGCACTATTGGTAATGCGATGGATGACGTAGCTAATCGACAATCGGCAAACTTTGGGTACCCGATGTAACACAATATATTTTTTTGCGATGCCAATATGCGATGAAGAGCGGACCCGATAACTTTTTATGATGGGATTTCAATAACATATCGGATCCAAGACATCGGCCATAAATAAAACTGCAAGGAAGTGATTGCGATATCGGCGATGCGATGAATGACTTAACTAATCAACGATCGGCAATCTTAAGCACCCGATGTAACACAATATATTTCTTGTGATGCCGATATGCGATGAAGAGTGGACTCGATAAATTTTACAATGGGATTTTAATAACATATCAGATTCGAGACATCGTCCCTTTTAAAGTTGCGCTCCTACCATTATTGCGATCAAACAGACACGATATTTTTTTTTATGACTTGATTTGAATTTCATGTCGGGTCTGAAATTATGTGGTCATCGCAATATCGGTAAAGTCGATTATGAGAGATCGGCGATTCACGATAATGGAAATATACTTCAACTGCAAAGCTCCGATATGCGAAATGCAATATGGCATATAAGTAAGATAATACATCAGAGGTATTTTTATGAATAATTTGTTATCAAAAGAAATGCTAAGAACTACTTCCGATGAAATCTTATGATGTGAATGGTCTTATGATATTCTTTGAAATGTCAATTGGGTTTTCTAAGTGAATAAAATCAAAGTTAAAAAGTATGCTTAAATTCTAATGAATAACAAATAAAATTTCCCTGAACCTGTTGCAAATTTGAAATGGGTTTACTGCTTTCTTTATGTTTTGAAAAGAAATAAAAACCTGCAAATAAAACAGAACACAAATAAACTAAGGAAAAGATGAACTAATAATGGATGAGAATAAAGTTGTAAATGCGTACCTGAAAGGAATTTGTCTGTAAATTTTACCTGATAAATCTTCAAATTCTTCCTTTGATAATCATCTCATTATTTATTCTAAATCTAAGTGTGCAATCAGCTTAAATGAAATCAATCATTCATGTTCATAAAATAGAAAATTTACCAGAAATAAATATAAAAATAGACTCTCCTTTTGAATTGAAACAACAATTTATTATCTCTGCTTATTCTGAATAACTTGAGAAGACTCTGTATTGTTATAGTGACTGTTCAATAATGTTTTTAGTGAATGAATATGATGCGTATTGCAGCGTCAAATAATAAACTAAAGATTAGAATGGGATAAAACCACTAATTGTAGAAAAATATCAAAACAGATTTGAATGTGTACACTCAACAAAATTGACATCCTTAAGGTCAGCTTTAGCAAATTCCTAGGAAGATAATATGAACTTCATATGATTATCGTGAAAGGTTAGACTGACTAATAATTATTGAATTAGAATTAAGTTTATCATAGACAGTCATACATTTCATGGGATAATGAGATCATGAAGCTTTTATATCCTCAAATCCTTACCATATAAATTTTAAAAGAAAATCCTAGAAGGAAATCTCGAAATGAAGAAAAGTGGCTTTGAGGTGATTGATGCCAAGTGCAACTTCAATTAAATTTAATCAAGACATTATTCAAAATAGGCAGAGTAGAGGTATTGCTGCAAGAAATTTAAAAAAAAGAAAGCAAAAATTAAAACTTTCTGACAAGGAGAAAATGTTTCAATGAACATGCATGAGAAGGCTGATTGCTTTGTTTTATTTATATCTACAAAACTGTTAAAAACAAATTAACTATACAAAACAAACTAACTAAATTAATCCTACTCCTATTCTAACCATATACATGGAAATGACTAGGTATAGTCATATTTCCAGTGTAACCATTCTCTCATTTTTATTCCCGCATATATGTACAGTTCAAATGTCAGTGATAAACATACAAATCTAACTAAACTGAGGAAAATAAATCTGAAATCAGAATGTACAGTTATTGTTAGCCACTTAATTAAAATCTCTTTCTCTTGAAATTTCCTTTCCAATTGAATACCAATTGGATCATAGAAGTTTGGATGGATTTTTATTAAGGATGGGGAAATATTCAAAGGAAGAGATAACATGCCAGATTGTGAAGATGAGCTTTTAAATTCAAAGGCCTTGACAAAATCGTTAGTGTTATATGCAAATGTTAAATTATTAACAATCTTCTTTGAAGGAAAAAATTCCAAATATTTTTCAAATGAGTCAATGAAAAATGAATGGAAATCTGTTAAATACAATTGAAAATTATTAATTGAATTAAAATGCTGGCCAGATTGTAAAAATATATCTTCTAGTTGAGATTGCCTTTGAGGAAATAGGAGCTTTTGATAAGAAATGAACATCAATTGATATTGACATGTTAACAGCTTTTGATGTTCATAGTTATAATATGAAACTTCAATTTCCCAATAGAGCAATTCGTCAATTGAGTGTTTGACAGTAAAGTGCTCAATATGTAGCATAAAGTGCTGAAATTCTGGAAAATAAAATCAAAAAATAAATCTAAATATAAACAAAATAAGCGTGAAAGAAAAACTAAAATGAAATCACTATTTGTACAACTAATGTTATGGCACAATTGGGATCGTTTTGAAATAATTTCTCTTTCACAAGGATTGGCTACAATTATGAAATTTGGGTAATTTCGAATTCTAATTTGTGAAATATAAAACGAATTATGATTATGAGTAGGAATGAGAGCTTGATCATGGCATGAATCATAAATTGGAATGTTGTTTTGAATGGTGAAATCATGAAGATAATTTGTTGTTCTAAAATGAGGATTGGTTGGGATAATTTCTAAATCGAAGCGTTCCCCATTCTCAAATGTTATTTGAATTTTATCATGAGGATTTTCTTCAAAAGAATAGAAATCAACATCCTCAATGTCAGAGTAATTATCATAAATGACTTCACAATATTCTCTAGAATTCCCTTCTATCTCATCCAATATATCCAAACAAGGTGGAAGAAAAATTTCATGTTCATTGGTGGCAAAAGAATGATCAATTATTGTTTCTTTATCTTGATAAAAATTTATTGGTAATTTATTTAAACCATCCTCTTTAATTTCTGATATATCATTAATACTAAGAGGGGAAAAATTACCATCATTAAAAATATCAGGATAAAGGGAAAAATGTGAACCTGAAACAATGCATTTAAAACTGTCTTTGTTCAAGAACTCTTGTGCGTTATGCTCATTGTAAATTTCAGATTCTAAATCACTCATTTGCATGCTCATGCTTTCTTAAAGAAGGCTGCTTTGCTGTTTTGATTTTGGCATTTGCTCATCATGGAGAAATTTAGAAATTTGTACAACATTTTGCATTTTATTTACTTTGATTGCTATTTGTACTTGCTGATTTGCGATCTGATTTTCCGAATTTAGTTCAAAGTAGCTTTCTGATTTCAAGGTGGCTTTTTCTCCAAAATTGTTGTTGTTGTCTTCTTGCATTTGAATAGAGATATTTTTCAAGCTTTGTGAAACCACTTCATCACAATTTATTTGCACATCCAAATTGGGATTCTCATTTATATTGGAAGGGGATGGAACAAAGCTTGAATTAATTTCATATGGATTGGGAATGGGTGGAAGAGAACTAATATATTCAAACCAATCTAATGATTCTTCTTCCATAGGTTTATCTTCGTCTTTAAATCTTAAGAAATTCAAGTGAAATCGGATATCAAAATCATTAACAGACTCATTTTCAAACCTTCATAGATATTCATTTTCCTCACATACCTGTTCATAATCGTAGCCATCAAATTTAGAAATGAAAATTGTAACAAATTGATCCCAGCTGTGAATTGAGGCAACTAGAAGAGTTCTACACCAGTTTCTGGCTTTTGTAGCAAATGTGAGAGTAAAATTTCTGCATAAGATGCCTTCATCAATTCCTTGAAAATCATAATTTGAAACATTTTGAATAAATTGAAAGACATGATTAAAAGCAGAAGAATTTCTCTTACCATTGAAATTTACTTGAGACAAGAGTCTTACCACTTCGGGTGGAGTATTGGAAGATGCATGTCCATGGATACAACTCCAAATTGGAAGTTTAAGAGGAGTCATCACAATAAATAAAATATTAAAATTGAAAAGACTCCAACAGAAAAAGAGTCTGAGGCCCTCCTTCTAGCACCAAAAATGTTGATGCCTCGAAAATCGCTGCAACAACATTGGGGGATAACCACCCGGTCTGGACCTTAAAGAAGCTCCTTTTCCATTTGGTGTGGTGGCTCCAACTGGTTTAACTAGGTCCAGTTACCTTCTCCCTATTGCTATTGGTTTATAATGTATCTTTAACTACCAATCGACAGGGATATCAGATAACTTCTTCTTGCTGATCAGGCAAGAGAATGACCCTTAAGCTGATTTGGGTTCAACCAAGCCACAACTAAAATTTTGCCTCTTTGAGGAGAAGACTTAAAAGAATGTAGAATTTACTCTAAATGCAAGCTTATTCTATGATGCCAGCAAAAGAAACTAATCTAAATCCTATCTTAATTAGGCAGATATAGATCTAACCCAACTAAGAGCAAGATAATTAAAGTATTGGGATTTAAATGTCTTGTCTATAATGAATATCAAGTTAATGAAGTAGTTCAATTAACAGATATTATGGTTACAAAAACACATCCTATTGAGACCTTAAAACTGAAATAATAAACCAACAACACTCAGGAAATAGTTCACAAAATGAGATTGATTATCAAATCAGTAAATCCAATAATTAAATAATAATATGTGGAAATAGTTCACAACACATTACCATTCAATAAATCAGTTTTATAAGACAGATTTCTGAGTAAATAGTTACTCAGAAATCAGATTGTAATTCATAAGAGCAGAGATACATAATAACAACATTGAGACAAATAACCCATATTGACAATAGTGCACAAAACATGAATAAAATAACATATTTTTGTTATCATAAAAATGAAACTGATATTTGAAATAGTAGTATTAAAAATACCAATTTATTGCCTCCATTTCTCTGACCTTGGTCTCCAACAGTCCTTTACATTGCTTGAACTCCTGCCTTCAAAACTAGAGCCACAATAGTGCAAACTCTACCCCTCATACATAATTCAAGATACAAAGGAAAAATCCTCAATAATCCCCAGATGTGAGATTTTCTCTCCTCTCTCCTACAACTCTAAATTCCTATTACAGTCGTGCTTTTAGAAGTCTAGAATTTGTAGAGGATAGTCCTCCCCATTCCATTCTACAATCTGTTATTTATAATATTTGTGAAGGAATTTTGGAGAGGAGAGTTTGTTGAAGAGAAATATGCTAAATCCAATTTTACTTACTCAAGATTCTGATCTTCAATTGCTGGAGCATTCTCATTGATTGAGATCCTTTTCTCCATATTTCTTCCACTGTTTTCCTGCAAAAAGAAACCAAAATAAATTAAAATGCAACAATAAAATCAACATGGCATTGCTGGCATTTAAATCAAATCCAATCAAATTCTATTGAAAATAAAATATAAAGTTTCTTTTGATGCCTGGGATGGTTTAATTGGCCAGAGATATGATTAACCAATGGATCTGCAATTAGAAGAGGTTTTAGACAAATAAAAATGAAGAAAATAACTCAGAAAATTGATTTTGTTTTCAAAATTTGGAGCTTGATCTTCTGCCTGATTTTTGACCCAATAAATGATTAAATCTGTTAGTGAAACCTCCTCCAAAATTTTCTCCTTGATTTTCTCTTTCCAATAAGCCGTCCTGGGCCTCCTTTGGTCAAGTATAACTCAATCTATGAACCTCCAAAGTTGATGGATCAAATCTGGCATGAATCTGGAAATTCTGTTGCTGAGCTAAAAAAAAATCAAAATTCTCATTAGAAATTAAATCCTAAATTAGAATTCTAATTATCTAATATTTAATTCTAATTTAATTATTAATTATGACCTAAACTAATTAATTAATAAACTATGTATAATTAATATTCTAATTTAAGCTAAAATATTACTTATTATAAAATTAATTAATATAAATATAAATAATATTTAAATCTTAATTAATTAAATTAATAAATATTACATATTCATTAATTTAATTTAATTAATTATTTAAATATTAATATTTCAACTGATATTAAACTATCACAACCTATTTCATTTACTCCTATGGTAAGATACTCATATAAACCATTAAACTAACGATTCATATGGTAACATAAACCATTCTAAAAAAATGAATTAATACGTGAGCCAAAATGAATGTCAAAGTGTTGACTTATCGCATCGGGAAAATGTTGAGTGAGAGTTCATATCGCTTGCATTAGTTGAGAGTTCCCGATGTGATGGAGTAATCGCTTTGAAATTTAAAAATTGAATTTTTTGTTTTTTTTTGTTTTTTAACTTTGGTTAATGCCCCATTGCCCTTTGGTTAATCGGCGATCCAAGGAAGAGGCTATCGGCGTTTTAAATTTGTCAAATAAAATATCTGATGTGATGCATCGATTCCCGATGCGATGAATAATTTTTCTTTATTATTTTTAAATATAATTATTTTTAAAATTTAATAATTTAATTAATTATATTTTAATATTTAATTAATTTAAATTTAAAATTAAACAAAAGTTTCTATTTTGATTTTTATTTTAATATTTTAGTTTTTTAAATATAGTACTTAATGAAATAAATGAAAAATAACTCACTACTACGAAATTTTGATTTTCGAGATTATAATTAATTGGAGTAAATTACTAAATCCAGTTGCTTTGATGATCTAGCTATATAAGTAAAAATGGAAAAATGTTAGTAAAAACTCATTATGAGTTAATATTTAAAATGAATGCATTTGAACTAATTTATTTACAAAATGCAATATTGTAGATTTTAAGCATTTTTAACCCAGGCTACATAAATAATCAGACTTTCAAAGGAGTGCCATTTTCAAACCAGTTGACCAAATGAGGCGAAACAAGCGTCAATGGGAAGCTTATAAAAAATCAATTCTAACAAAGCAATCAAGACAAGAATTCAAAGAAAACGAAGAATTAAGAAAAGCGTAGGGCAATCAACTAAATAAAAATCGAAAAAGGTGTTTAGCCAAAATTTTTATAGAAAGGGTCCCCATTATTTGGAGTGAACACATCAATAATGGGGGGGTTGTGTTTTTACCACAACAGGACCCTACACCATCACCAAGGCTATGGGTGAAAATTATTTTGACCTAAATATTCCTCCCTTTCTTGTCCTACCCTAAGTGTTCAATGTTGACCTCCTTCCACCATAATTTCCATCATTATTGCACACATCAAAGATTAAAAAGAATTTGACACTAGTAGAGGTCAACCCTTAATGCATGGAATAACAAACCATTGATTAGATCATGGACACACATGTTAAGGGATCTCACCAACAAAGTATCTAGCTTTATCAGGTTGTTAAAGCAAGGAAGTTCCCTCACTAAGGTAAGTGGCTCACCCAGGGTCAAGTTTAGCATAAGTTTCCCAATCTAATGGGAGCACTCAACACAATGGGAACCATTTCTTCCAAAGGGGGTAGGAGTGATATGAGTGAGAATTGATGGCTATCCAACTTTTCCATCAAATCACCACAATAAAAAAATTGTTTTCTACTATTGGTGGTTTCCAAGCCCATGGTTTTGGTAAACCATGGTATCCACCAATGGTATTTGACAAAAAAAAAAAAAAATTGATTTTATAAATAGATTTTACATTATATAGTTATTTGTTAGTTTTTAACATAGTGATTTATGGTATTCACCCATGGCTTTTTTAACCCATAGTATTTACCTATGGTATCAAAAATCTGATGAAAGTGCATGACTCTAGGTGAAAAGGAACTATAGTTAATATAAATAAGGGACTTCAATATCGTAAAATCCATAAAAATTATCATGATGTAGTCCAATGATGTTTTTTTTCCATTTAGTAAAGATATATAACACTATTTTGATATGATTTTACATAATTTATTTTATGCAATTGTGACATTTCTTTGTCAACATTTTGTCTCATTCTTAATATAGTTCATATCACTCATCCAGGATCCCATCATAACTATTCATCATCGAATAAACAAGACTAGCCGAAAGAGTGATCACATTAATGCTAGAGGTCTCTCGATAACTTCCATAACCAAATCCTAATGTTGCAGATGAATTATGACACGAAAGTGGAAGGTTAAGCACCATCCTTTGACCAATCATCCAGGAACCCAATGCAACTATTCGCCATAAAATAAACTAGAACTATCTAAAAAATTAACAACATTAGTGTTGGACATCTCTAAAAAAAGGACATGATCAAATCTTGTTTAATGCTACATATCTATCATGACTGAAGGCATGTGGTGGAGGGTGGCTACCATGCTACCCTTCTTACTTGTGTAGGATGGTGGTGGGATGGTCATTCCATTTGCCTCGCTTTCATATGTCAACACTCTCATCGAGGTATTGTAATTTTGTTTCTATTATTAAAATTACAAACTTTTTTTTGAATAACAATGATTTGTACTTGTAACCATGATATTTTAGAAACAAGTATGATATTCGATAATAATAAGGCCAAGAAGAGCTCTGCAAAATCCTAGTTATTTTTCTACAAAACCCTAATTTTTGTGGCAAGCATGCCCACCCCTAACTACTCTTCCTATGGCTAATGTTAGTAGAGGGAGCAGGAACACCTCGTATAGAAAGGTACTCTCTGAAGGAACTCAGTAGCATATATATCAATATAATAAACAAAATTCTAGAAGCCAATCCAATAAATAGAGACCAAGGAGTTTCTTACATAAAGTAGTCTTTGATCTCAAGTTTGAGATGAGCTTAAATTGGATTGGTGAATATATAAAATATATGTGTGATCATGTACTCATCGATACGTTTTTTGGAATATGGCCAATTGAAAAAGACCTAACCCACTAGGTCTACAAAATAATGGAAGACCAAGGGCTAGATAAAGCTAGAATTGAGAGAAAAAGGATCATTTACCATTATTTTTAAGTGTTTAGAGGATCAAAACCAAGTCTTCAAGAATGTAATTTTTTAAATTTTGCAAGAATTTTCTTGTGATTATAGATTGAATTCTTTTTTGTAGACAAAGAGGACTTCACATCGGTATTTGTATGGATTCACATGTATTCACTATCACGCGCGTTTTAGGATGAGGAGATATTAGCATGTATTTGGTGTTGAAAAATTGACAATACTAAGAGGGGGAATAAATCAATATTGTGCACAATGGACCATCTACTAACAATTTTTTCCTTTTCTTTACAAGCTATTAACTAAATAAACAATTAATCAATAGCACATTATATGAACTACAAATGCATAAGCACAATCAAAACATATCACATGAACAACAAATGATAAATGCATAACTAAACCATAGCAACAACACTTAAACCATGACAACACTAAATATTAGGTGTAAACCCTTATGGAAGAAAAACCACTATACTCTACGTCTTCTTTCTTCTTATTATTAATAATGTTATTTTACAAAAATCATTGGCCACCACCATTGTGAAAACTCTTACTTGTGATATACACGAGAAACCACTTACTTCAGGCCACTACCTGATGGAAGACACCACTTTCGCAACTATATGCAGGCCCCAACCTATTGCAAGTCCAAAACTCCAATAGTTTCTTAAGCCACCACTTGAAGGAAGTGACTACTCCCTATACTAGAAAGCCACCACTTTCGATTGAAGGCCCCATCCTTCAAACCCTTGTGGACCAACTTTCACATATTTTCAAACTGGGCCCATGTAAATATGCACAAAAAAATTATGGATCTCATTTCATCAATTTTCATACTAGACCCACTAAATATATATACTCAATAATACCAACAACAAAAATGATAGAAAATCCTCTCCAATCACAAACCCTAGCTCAACAATAACTATGTGTAGAAATTTTGAATAATATGACACTTATTCATAGAGACTATCCTAATTATACACTATTTGTGGAATCATGCATAATACATAACCTCCTCTACATTGATCATCAATTTTGCGGAATTAAGAAACAATTGCATGCGCACATTGAAGCATCAATCACACATATCAACACAATATGTATTGGGGAAAGCATGCAGCTGAAAACCCTCCAACTATCTGTATATTATATTGATTGAGAACATGTAACAATACATAGTACAATACTCCTCACAAGTACTCAGTACTATCTCCACCTGTTACACACAAACTAGCTCAAATATGAATCAATCACAGGTTCAAATCTCCTTTGCTGCTTGCCTGCCTCCACTGCACAATCCTGCATCAGAATACTGATGAATGAATGATCCAAATTCATATTTCCCTTGGATATACCACGCAATCCTCATTGGCAATACTCAATCCATTGATTGTGAAAATCTCATGCACAACTATAGTCACAAATAACAACCGTCTTGCCCTTTCACTCATCTCTAACACTTGTCTCCACTGAACTGTCCATGCATTGAGATAACTGACGTATTCCTCAGTTGATTCATGAGTTAATAATTAGTGAATTAATTAATAACTAATTCACATCACTCATCACTAGTGTATTTGTTAGTTAGAATAAATACAACTAGTTCAACTAAGTCAAACTGAACACAACTCCGTCAACTCCTCATTCATCTCCACCAAACTCAATCACTTGAGTTCTAACTTAAGTCCTTCATGCAATAGCTCAAGTAAGCCATAAGAAAAGCGTATTTCCTTTTGGCAGTTGCATGTGCGAGATCTGTAGCTCGAACTGAAGTGTTGCAAGAGAATAAGATAATGTTTATAGTCCAAATATTATTAAGAGCTAATAATATTCGACTATTCTATATTTAGACTGACAGTCTAAAAATAGACTCTGCCCATATGTCTAAAAATAGAGGTCCATCTATTTTTACCAACATGACCAATCATCCACAAA
>APFE031703371.1:138317-190444 GCA_000404065.3 Pinus taeda | reverse complement strand
ACTAGGAGTCCAATGGCTACAACCCTTGGGTACAATAGCTTTTAATTTTCAAGAACTTTTCATCAAATTTTCTACGGAAGGAAAGGAAGTTGAATTAAGGGGTATTGCAGGGAAACCAAGAAATATAATAAGCTCTAATGGTATGACGAATCTTCTAAAAAAGGAACAAAGAGGTGTAATTGCACAATTATGTTCGCTAGATGTTTCCACATCAGAATCATCTATTTCTCCTGATCTCCAAAAAGTCATGGACACTCATTCCAAGGTATTTGAGACTCCCAAAGGTCTCCCACCTACGCATGATCATGATCATGCTATTCATCTGATTCCAGGAAGTGTTCCTACAAACATCAAGTCGTATAGATATCCCTATGTCCAAAAGAGTGAAATTGAACGTATGGTTGCAGAAATGCTAGAGGCTGGTATAATTCAACCAAGTCAAAGTTCTTTCTCTTCTCCAATCGTATTGGTGCACAAGAAGGATGGATCATGGAACATGTGTCCGGATTATAAGGAGCTTAGCAAGATCACTATTAAAGATAAGTTTCCCATTCCTATTCCTATCATTGATGAATTACTGGATGAATTGAATGGATCAATTTACTTCACCAAGTTGGATCTTCGTTCAGGATACATCAAATCAAAATGAAGACTAAAGACATTCCCAAAACAACATTTAGAACTCATGAGGGTCATTATGAATTTTTGGTCATGCCTTTTGGCCTTACCAATGCACCTTCAACATTTCAAGGTTTGATGAATTCAATTTCCAAACCATTCCTTAGAAAATTTGTGTTAGTATTTTTTGATGATATACTAATCTACAACAAGTCTTGGAAGAATCATGTTGAACATGTTGACAGGGTGCTACAACTATTGGAGGAGAAACAATTATATGCAAAAGATCCAAATGTTTCTTTGGAGTACAAGAGGTGGAATATCTGGGTCATATTGTATCTCATGAAGGAGTTAAGGTAGACCCTAGCAAAATTAAAGCCATTAAGGAATGGAAAATCCCCACATCCATAAAGCATCTACGAGGATTTCTTGGGTTGACAGGATATTATCGCAAGTTTGTTAAGAATTATGGGAGAATAGCAGCACCTCGAACAACATTATTGGAGAAAGATGCATTCTCATGGACTCCAGAAGCAACAAAGGCCTTTGAACATCTTAAAGAGGCAATGTGCCAAGCACCGGTCTTAGCTACACCGGACTTCACAAAAACCTTTACTGTGGAATGTGATGCTTCAGGAAATGGAATTGGTGTTGTTCTAATGCAAGATGAAAGACCCATTGCTTTTGAAAGTCGTCCAATCAAGGGAAAGTTTTTAAGCAAAGCTATTTATGAGAAGGAAATGTTGGCAATACTCCATGCACTTAAGAAATGGCGACCGTATCTAATGGGAAGACACTTCAAGGTAAAAACGGATCATGATAGCCTTAAATACTTTTTAGAACAAAGATTATCCTCTGAAGAGCAACAAAAGTGGGTCACAAAGATGTTGGGTTATGACTTTGAAATCATCTACAAAAAAGGGAAGCAAAATGTGGTGGCAGATGCACTCTCAAGAAAGGATGAGAATGTGGAAGCATTGTTTGCACCATTTCTATTATCCAACCAGATTGGATAAACGAAGCAAGGGAGGAATGGAAGAATGATGAAGAAGTGTGGGCACTTATTCGAAAATGACAAGATCCTAGTACTTCTAATACATTTAGCTGGAAAAATGATTCGTTATGGTACAAAGATCGCTTATACCTCTATAAGAATTCCAGCTAAAACAAAAGATTCTTATGGAATTGCACACTTCTCCCTTAGGAGGGCACTCAGGATTTTTAAAAACTTACCACAGGGTTAAGAAGGAATTTTTTTGGGATGGCCTTAAATCAGATATTCAAAGTTTGTGGCGGAATGTTTGGTTTGCCAACAAAATAAAGTTGAAACAATTAAGACACCGGGTCTATTACAACCTTTATCCATCCAAGCCAACGTTGGAGGAGGTTTCAATGGATTTTATCACAGGTTTACCCAAGTCTGAGGGAAAGAATGTCATCATGGTGGTAGTTGACAGACTTACCAAGTATGCACACTTTTTTGCATTATCACATCCATTTAAAGCTAGTACAGTTTCTACTGCATTTATGGAAACAATTCAAAAGCTACATGGAAACCCAAAGATTATTGTAAGTGACAGAGATCCCATTTTCACTGGAAATTTTTGGACATAATTATTTTCTTGTCTTGGTACTCAGTTAGCTCATAGCTCATCTTATCATCCTCAATCTGATGGGCAAACTGAGATAGTAAACAAATGTTTGGAAGGATATCTTCGTTGCTTTGTATCTGATAAACAGACACAATGGGTCAAATGGTTGCGTCTAGATGAATGGTGGTATAACATTTCCTTCCATACAACAACAAAAATGACCCCATTTATGGCACTTTATGGGTATCAACCACCATCCATCACATCATATTTAAGAGCAAATTCTAAGGTTCAGGCAGTGGAACATCACATCGAACATCAACAACAAGTCCTCCAACTCTTAAAGGATAACCTTGTGTTGGCACAAAATAGAATGAAACAATAGGCAAATCAACATCGCAGTGAAAGAAGTTTTGATATAGGTGATTGGGTATTCCTACGACTACAACCATATAAGAAAATGTCCCTCAAGGATAATAAATTATCACCAAAGTATTATGGTCCGTACAAGGTGTTACAAAAGATGGTACTATGGCATACAAATTGGAGCTTCCTGCAGCTTCTCGATTGCACCCAGTTTTCCATGTTTCATGTTTAAAGAAGGTTATAGGCGACAAGCTCCCAGTTCAAACAATATTGCCAGAACTTGACGAGGAAGGAAAAAATTATATTGGAACCAGAAGCAGTCACAGAAACAAGATCTCGACAGCTATGAAATCGATCAATTTCGGAGTATCTATCAAGTGGGAAGAACTTATTCCGTTGAAGATTCCACATGGGAGGATGAGAATTTATGCAGAAGTATCCAGAACTACTCAAGCGTTGAGGACAACACTTTTTTGAAGGAGAGGGGCATGTTGGGTCCCTATAATACTAGTGATTACCCCATTACTATTGTAGTTATACCCCTTATTAATATTGTTGTGCCCCTATTGCCCCCCATATTGTTATTATTGTGCCCCATAGAATCCCTCTATTGTTATTTTTGTGGCTTTATATTATTATTGTTAGGTCGGCTAGATTATATTGTGACTCCTTAGACTCCTATATATAGAAAGGAGGTTTTGTGATTTGAATCATCCAAGAATTTTTCATATATGTAATGTAAAGGAGGTTTCCCCCTCGAAGAGGCTGAATTCTAAGGTGTTGATATATCTTTTCTATCTTTTCTTGAGCTGGTTTCATAACATATTCCGCTTGATCTCCTCTTGCACAAGATCAAACCAAAGTCTCTCCCATCTTGGAAATTTCTCCCTACCATTGACAGAGTCCTGATAGGAATGCCAACACTTCGAAAGAACAAGGAGAGACAAGCTCACCAAGTCCTCATCATCGAAAATCACCCCCACACTTCTCAGCTCATCCCGGCATTGGGTGAAATTCATGAGATACTTCGGCATACTGTCGCCTTTCTCACACTTTCTGTTTCTGAATTTATCCTTGAGTGCCAACTTCCTCTGGTCGCTCTTACTTTGGAATAGATCTGTCAACGCTTTCCACATCAAGTATGGAGAAGCCTTTCCATGGAGGCTGGACACAATGTGATGCCTCACGCCTTCCAACATAATCCTTCGACACTTTGTTGCCTTCTTTTGCCAATCCCCGACTTGAGCAGCATCAGTAGGTTTTGGGACATCTGCATCTATGAACTCCTTCAACCCATTGTCATCTAACATTGCCTCCATCCTGTCCTTCCA
The DNA here is from genome assembly GCA_000404065.3 of Pinus taeda. Classification (NCBI taxonomy): domain Eukaryota; kingdom Viridiplantae; phylum Streptophyta; class Pinopsida; order Pinales; family Pinaceae; genus Pinus; species Pinus taeda. Next base: position 186,537 of record APFE031703371.1, on the reverse strand, counting down.
TGAAATATAGTTCGAGCTACCCTCAAGGGCATACTCCAATCTCAATCCGTTGAAAGACATTTCAACTTTGACACCAAGAAAACACTGCTGCAAATTCGAATTCCACTAGCTCAAAACTCAACCGCTTCTGATCTAAAATTCGTGAGAACAAAGTATTTCTCGTACAGAGATTAACTGTATGGGCACTCACTGGATATCTCACCTTCCAAAAGAAGGATGAATATAGAGGCTACCTAGCCCGATTATAGACTTTTCCTGAAGAAATAAAATGTAAACACTTTATGAATAATAGATCTGATGATCAATCCTCGCTTTGATATCCTGTACAAATTTTTCTACAAATCAACTAGCTCTGATACCATGTGGAAATTTTGAATAATATGACACTTATTCACAGAGATTATCCTGATTATACACTATTTGTGGAATCATGCATAATACATAACCTCCTCTACACTGATCATCAATTTTGCGGAATTAAGAAACAATCGCATGCACACATTGAAGCATCAATCATACATATCAACACAGTATGTACTGGGGAAAGCATGCATCTGAAAACCCCTCAACTATCTATATATTATATTGATTGAGAACATGTAACAATACATAGTACAATACTCCTCACAAGTACTCAGTACCATCTCCACCTGTTACACACAAACTTGCTCAGATCTGAATCAATCATAGGTTCAAATCTCCTCTGCTGCTTGCCTGCCTCCACTACACAATTTTGCATGAGAATATTGATGAATGAATGATCCAAATTCATATTTCCCTTGGATATACCATGCAATCCTCATTGACAATACTCAATCCATTAATTGTACAAATCTCATGCACAACTATAGTCACAATTGACAGCTGTCTTGCCCTTTCATTCATCTCTAACACTTGTCTCCACTGAACTATCCATGCACTGAGTTAACTGATGTACTCCTCAGTTGATTCATGAGTTAATAATTAGTGAATTAATTAATAACTAATTCACATCACTCATCACTAGTGTATTTGTTAGTTAGAGTAAATACAACTAGTTCAATTAAGTCAAACTGAACACAACTCCATCAACTCCTCATTCAACTCCACAGAACTCAACCACTGAAGTTCTAACTGAAGTCCTTCATGCAATAGCTCAAGTAACCCATAAGAAAAGCGTATTTCCTTCTGGAAGTTGCATGTGCCATATCTGTAGCTCAAACTGAAGTGCTCCAAGAGAATAAGATAATGTTTATAGTCCAAATATTATTAAGAGCTAATAATATTCGACTGTTCTATTTTTAGCATGGCAGTCTAAAAATAGGCTCCGCCCATGTGTCTAAAAATAGAGGTCCATATATTTTTACCAACATGACCAAGCATCCACAAATAGCATCCTGCAACTCATAGACCATGATCCATATGTCTAAAAATAGACTTTGCACCAAAAATAGCCTACGGACCCACTTAGTGAAGGCGACTTCTTTTCACTAAGCTCCATCATCTCATTACATTTTCAACACTATGCTCAATACATCCCACCGATAAAACTCTAGAAACAACAACATATAAAATATTTCTTTACAACAATATTCCCTGCAACAACAATAATATTAGGAACTTGATTTTTGATCCAATGTTGTTACAGTAAAACTTTGTTTCGCATAATAACTTGGTAGTGCACTATGTTCTCTACAATACTCTAGCTCATCCATCCAAAACACATGAAATTCATATTGTCCATCTAATACTCCATCTCTCTAATACTCAAGTACAAGATATGATCTATATTTCACTATATTATAGGAGTATTTGTCAGCTTCAAATCACATTCTCTCCAACTTGAGTGAAGGCCAAAACATTAAAATTTAAACTCATTTTCCCAATTGACCAAATCAGAGATGCATTAATTACAACTCATTATCTCTCATTATTTTTTACTTAGTCATCATGGACATTATAGATCAAATCAATCTTTTCAATTCACACAAAAACCATGGGAAAAATCATTGGTAAAAGGCCATGGTATTTTATTGTGCTTGCATAGGCTTGAATTTTCACCTACAGGAATCTCCACGAGAAACATAAAGGAAAGCCATAGTAGATTGTTGCAAGCATATAAAGGCAAGTCAATGCAGATTATGCAAGTGTCATATGCATGAAGAGGCAAGCCAAAGCATATATTGTAAACATTAAATTCTTCAGCTAGAACTGCTAAAATTACTTCAAGCTACCTGTACACATTCTTCCAAGCACGTGCACACATCCATAACACTTAAGAAAGTCATCTCCATCATGTGAAAGATCCCACGACTGCTATACATCAATTGCAACAAAAGATTAATCATTGCTGACATCATTTGCAACACCATGCTACCAACAATATTCCACTTTGGCATTAATGGCAACACCACAACTACATCACCAAACTAATATTCGTTTACTGTCAGTTGGTTGATCTCATTATCCACTAGTGGTTGGTCTCATTCTCCCCCTTTAACTTCAATGGAAAAGGGTGACCAAACCTCACATAGAACACCATGCTGACACCAATTGCACTATGTTGATACCATTTGTTTTCTAATGACATAATAAGCTACAACACATTCTACAAATAAACATTATGAAGTAAACATGGTTGCTCACACTTGTAACACTTGCATGAAATGATATCAATGAGAACAAGTCTAACACCATGACCTTCCTTTTGTTAAACATGCTCCCCCTGAATATGTATTAGGGTCACAACCAACTCTCCAAGCTATTGTACACATGAATCTTACACTACTTTATATGTATTCTTGAGTGCATGCCTTCTTTCCACATGCAAGAGGATACTTAAAAACTAAGCCAAAAACTCATAGCCAACTATGACCAAATGTTGGACAATGAAAATACAAAGCTTAATAATGCAAGCACATAACTCGATCTTTCACTTAAGGAGTTACTAGTAGAATTGACAACAACAACCTACTTAGTCATATGAAACATATGAAATATAGAAGAGAAAAAAAGTAGCAAATAACTAGCAAAGTAGGAATATATATTATATCTTCTCAATAAGAATATTGAACTAGTACATTGAAGTGAATACATTCATATCTATCTATATATTATATATATATATATATATATATATATATATATATATATATATATATATATTATATATATATATATATATATATATAATATATATATATATTATATCCTTATCAAGGTAGTTATAGAAGTTTAATTGCCAAAACTGACTTTGCCTAACTGACTCAAATAGTGGACTTGACTAGAAGATTAACTAACTTGACAATATATGTTTTCTTGTCAACTTGATTCGGCTAGTCAACTAAGTTGACTAGCCCCTCTAACATCCCCCTCACCCTTTATGCCTTCTTCATCCTAAAGATGGAGGATATTTGGAGACTTGAAAAAAATTACAAAATTTGATACAATAGAAATAAAGAAGAATGATCAAGTATTAGATAATGTCATGGAGCTAGTGAAGAGGAAAGTGTTGGGTAGCAGATCCCCTACGTAACGGTTTTGGGGTGTAAAGTCCACAATTTTGGGTAATAGGATCGTAAAGGCTCCGCAAAGGGCGCGGAGCGCAAAATGTAATGGGTCGAGTCAAAGCGTGGTCTGCTCGAAAATAATGTAAAATAATAGAAAGTGAGTTGGCTTGCCCATGGTCCGCAAACCATGGGAATGTATAATTAGAGTGAGGCTCTAAGGGTAGAAGGAAGTTCTAGTTCTTGTTTTGGATCTTGAATGCATGGGTTTTTTAAGGCAATAATGGATATGAGTCTGTAAGTCTAAGTCGGGTTGGATAGTAGTGGAATAGGCGCTACAGTTGCGTGCGTAGAGACCTGGTAGAGTCCGCAGCTGTGTGCGCGAACCCCTGCAGCTGAGCACGCAGGGTAGGAATTGGATTGTATTGAACAAGATATCAATATAGGTAAGTTGGTTCTAAAATATTTTGAATCCAGTTAATTTCTGGTTTATATATCTGTCTTGACCTGTGCGCTATGCTTATGTTCTGAGTTTATGAAAATCTATTACATTTCTGGGTGCGTGCACTGGTTATCTTTGTTAATTGTTTGCTTAAAGACTGTAAGAAGTGAATATGATCTATAATAAAATCATTAATAATAAGTGTTAAAGAAGTGCCTTGTTTTGGATCTACACGAAAGCCTGACAGTAGTGAAAAGTAGCGCGAGGCCGCAGACCAATTCGCAGACCTTCCAAGTTCTCATCAAGACATCCCTAGGGTGTAGAAACCTAGTTCCAATACCCTCCCCTGCTACCTCGGGTGATACTTCAGTCCGTGTTCCGCGGGCTATTACTGAAAGAGCTGGTAGTGCAGGATTTGTTTGGCTAATAACTCTTTCGAACTTGAGTTAGGCCCCAACAAGCCAACAAATGGTTCAATTGCCAGGACTGGGATCTGCCTAAGGGATGTCTAATGTCTGAACACTAGAACCCTATGAAGAAAGAACTTGAAGAGTGGTTGGATTAGAAGCTACACAAGTTCATGGTATAGGAAAATAAAAGCACGCAAATATCTGAGGAGAGGTGGCTAGATCGCTACATATATACATAAATCCACGAGATCTTCTTCGCGTCCTTTTCGACCGAACTGTATGAGTGAATCACGAGGCTAGCTGATAGTGTGGGAAGGTGCAGACTTGATCACCAGGTAGTGTGGACTCCAGAGTTGGTGTGCAGGATAGAAGCATCCGAAGATAAAATCACAAGGGTGGTAGATCATTAGCTAGATCGGATCATAGGGGGATTCATCACCGAGTTCGCGATAGACACCACTATAAGCTACAATGAAGTGGAAAGGCATTTTATCCAAGGACTGTGGGTTAAGTACATCAAATCATTGAATACCTGGATTAAAATGCTATTATGTAAAAAAAGGGTTATGCGAATCCATTGATGTTTGGGGTAATGCAGAGCGGAAGAGGCTATCGAGGGATCGAAGGATTAGAAAATAGTTCCTTGATTTCATTGTCGTGAGAAAGAGAAGAGGAATTGTTGGGTTCTCTCTAAGAAGTGCATTCTAGTTGATAAACTAGTGCATTCCACTATTACCACATCCACCCACACCATCACCTACTTCACCTACATCAACCCCGCCTTCATCAAACACATATTCACCTACCCCACCTCCAACACCTCCAAAGGTTGGAATGGTGAATGCGATCAAGTTGCATGTATTTAGGGGTGTAGGAAATGAGGCTCTAGAGCAGTTCTGGTTCGTGGCAAAGGCAATATGGGAAGCCCCAAGGCATTACGAATGATAACATTAAAAAGGATACTTTGGTGAGCGCACTATAGGATCGCGCGCTAGCATGGTATATAAAGCACTCTAGCGATCATCCAAATGCTGGAATAGCAGAGATCCAGAATGCATTAAATAAAGAATTTAGCCAACCAAAATTGGAGACACAGTCGATCATTAGGTTGAAACAAATCGTGATGCTGCCAGGTGAAACTCCATGGGATCTAGATCAAAGATTGAAGAGTACGATCTATGAGGCTAACATGATGCTGACGGATGCATAGCACTGCACATGGTTTGTGGCATCCTTGACACCACATCTAAGGACAACATTGTCACATCAAAATATCTCAACCCAAGCTGAAGCAATAGTGACAGTGATGAGGTTGCTTGAAACTCCAATACAAGATCCGGGGTTGGGAGTTCAGCAAATCCACGTGCAGCTACAAAACCTATACTTAGAGATGAAAAGTTTGAAACAAGAGAAGGCGCCTCAGTCAGAGGTGTGGTGTGTAAAATGTAAAGGCCAAGGTCACGACAAGGATCACTGCCTTGTATTAGTGAACTATCTAGTGGGAGGAGGGCCGATGCCATTAAGGTTGGAAGTACAAGAAGGGCCAAGTGTGGTGCCCACTCTCTGGTGTGTGATTTTTCAAGTAGGAGACAAGCACGCAAAAGACAACTGACACCTGTTGTAGAAGTATACCTAGACCCCACAACAGGTGTATTGTAATTTCTGTAGATCAGTGGGACACGACAAGCGAACATGTCAAAGCTACGAGATAATGATGGAGAGAACCCCAGCTTATCGAATGCAGACTGAGATGCGAGGCTTCGACTCAGCCGTGGGGCCATACAGTGGATTCCTAGGACACAGACGAGGAAGAGGAGAAGTGGGACCTAGATGAGGGTGTGGACAGCTGATCTGTTATAATTGTGGAGGGTCGGGGCACTATGCTCAGTACTGCACCAACCCGATGAGAGTATCTTGTCTGTACTACGAGCAGTTTGACCATGAAATGGTAGATTTCCTAACATTGATCACCCAAATGCGTGAAGAAGGGGTGTTGCAGCCCTCTCCTACTCAAAACATCCAAATGATGAGGTTCGAACCACGTGAAGAGGAACCTAGTGTAAACATGGTACTCAAAAGTAGCGCAAGTATGGGGGAAGATACAATGAAGCAACCCGGAGATGATTCTAAGGGTCATGAGGTTCCGGTAAAAGAATCTAAATCTGAAGGGATACAAGTGAAGGAAGAAGGTAAGGAAGCTAAGGAGAGCTTCACGGAAATCTCTACTTTAGGTAGTAAGGACCAACTTGAGCCAGGAATGGATCCTTCTTTGCTTACTACCTTTCTAGAGAGATGTACAAAACTGCTACGTGATAATAATGCAGTAAAGGGACTGTGAGAACTAATCACTAAGTGCTTAGGGTCGGGAGAGCCATGCGTGATCCGAAAGCTAGAAAGCATGCTTTGAGTACCAGATGAGAGATGTGATTGACGACGCAAATTGGGGAGTATGAGATGGATCAAGTCATCCTAAATTTGGGGTCTGATGTGAATGTATTACCGAAACAAACATGGGAGCGCATGGGTAGGCTCAGGCTGCAGTGGTCTCTTATTCAATTGCAGATGGCCAACCAACAAAATATCTTACCCATGGGAAGGCTGCAAGGGGTGATAGTGGACATTATGGGAAGGCTGCAAGGGGTGATAGTGGACATTGAAGGTGTAAGTACACAGACGAACTTCAAGGTGATAGAAATTGTGGATAACAGTAACCCATACCCCGCATTGCTAGGAATATATTGGGCCACAGACATGAATGGGGTTATCAACCTAAAAAGACGAAAGATGATATTCAAGAAAAAGTCTCTACGTGTAGTAGTTCCCCTGGGCCCCGCTGAAGGCGCACACTACATTGAACCTATGCGCGAGGAGGACAACAATGATGAATTGGACTGCATCTACCAGATAACAGTGCAAGACTAGGACCAAGTGAATCTGACAACGGCTGGGAGAATCTCATGGGAGCATGACAGTTCCTACACATTAGATTTTGATGAAGAGATAGAGCGGTGGTAGAACCGATTGTAGGAGGTAACGAGACTAAATTATAATATGATGATTAGATCACTGCGACACATAATGTCCCAAGCAAGGGAACTGCTAACCGATGAGGGCACAACATGCATGGAGGAGGCTATAGATCACTATGAAAAGATGTGACCAGCACAGAAATGGCATGGTGCACAACTAGGAGCACTGCGCGCGACAACTGTACCAGGGTGGAATACACATTAGGAGACTCAGAGGATTAGGAGTGGATATAGAAGGTGGACATGTGTACAAGTTAAAGGAAAAAACATTCGCCGGCCGCAAGGGTTGCAGATATATGTTGTGGGAATGCCCACCCGACCAAGAATAAAAAATCTGCGTCTGTCGCGACAATAGGAGAAGCGACGCATTCCATTTGTTCGTGCCAATGCAATTGGGACAACAAGGGAAGCATGCACAACGTTAACACAAGAAGACAAGCCAATGAGAATCTACACATAACAAGGGATCGATGGAATTATTAGACCAACAACAAATGAAGGAGGGTGCAGGTGATGAGACAAAATGGAATTGAGACAACTGAAGAAACTTCGTCGATCGTAACCTTCACAGAGGTCAGGGATGAAGAAATCTGATAGGTGCTTGAATTCATTCAGCACGGCAGCAGAAGGCTTCACGAAATTAATGAAGAATGGGCATGCCTGGAGAGGAAAAGTGCAATGCTAGATGAGGAAACCAGCAAAATACAAATGGGAATCACAAAAACAGGCAGCGCGAATGTGAGAATAAGGGGACTGGACTTGGTCAGCCCTCCTATGATACTAGAACAAGCTATGACCTTGCTATCATGGTTGCCACTACACCCTACTAAACATGGGAGCATAGAACGTGTGGTGTTACATGCTTCAAAGGTACTCGAAGGGTGCCCACAACCTAGGCTAGCAGGGAAACAGAAGGCTTGTACGAGTCATGCTACCACTTGACTATCTATAGGAGGCCCAGTCTCAGTGCTCCACGTAGTTGGAAGAGGGCGCGAGACTATAAAGAAGTCTGTAGATAGGTTGCGTGATTCGAACATGGCGCACAGGGCCAGTAGGAAGTAGAGAATGCGTCCGTATACCAGGGATTGCGTTACCGTGTGGGAAAGATGGAAGGTGACCATTGAAAATACTATTCATGACAAGATGTCCCATTTAGGACACTGAGGAGCAGGGAGTGGGCCATCAAGGTACAAGGCTAAAGGGAGTTACCACAAAAATCACATTAACGAGCCACGAATGGAGGGAATGGTCGAATTTAAATTCCAATATGAATATGAAGCACACATGGTTTGTCTCTAAACAACCCTTGGCACCTTGCATCAAGCAAACATGAAGAAGATGGATGAGTCACTCTTGAGAGAAAGTTTGTGGTTTAAAATGTTGCCGAAGGATATGTAGGAGAACCTAGTTAAGATGACAGCCATAGCCAAGGAGGCGATGCAAAAACCCCGTCGTAGGAAGGGAGTATAGCCGAGATCCATAAATCACCATGGATTCCATGGATCTAGAAGAACACACAGGCAGTAGGACCGATCTGAATAACCTAGCAAAATCCGCGAGTGAGCAAGTTGTCGATGGAAGAAAAAGGCAAAACCATTACGATTGAGAGTGATGAAGAGGAAGAGGACCCTCCAACCATTGTCGAAGAAATATAACCTAAAGAAGAGATGTAAGAAATCCAATCATTTTGGTCTCCAACAAAATGACCTAAGTATGTTCCTCCAAGGAAAGGGAAAGCCCAGGTCCCCAAATATTTAGATGTCGATGATAACATACTCATCGCCCCATCCCTCCCTAAAGGGGTTCCATTTGAGGGAACGATGAACGTATGCATCCCTATCATAAAATTTGAAGACTAGGACCTTGCAGATACTGAAAAATTTCCCCATTTGGAGAATAGTGAACTAATGGAGCGGAGCACGAAGGAGGTTGTTACGACACTACAGTGTGGGACTGGCTGTGAAAGGTGGAGGCGGCTGGGTTACTCTACCTCCTGTCAATTCCACATTTTCATCATCCCCCATTATAATACTGGTCATCAGACAATTGCTATGTTGAGTACACAATGGATACTTGTCGAACAATTGAAGGCACAGAAGAAGACCAAGGCATCCAAATTGGAGGGGGAAGTTATCACATTAACTGAAGGTGACCTACATGACATAGGGGATAAGTCTGCGACGTCACTTGGGAAATGCTCGACGAGGCCATGACAGAGCAAAAGACTGTGTTGGGGGTGCTTAGCGTGCAACTGCAGGAACTCGGAGCACGGGCCTTGTAGCTAAGAATAGTTGCTACCCCTGGAGCTATGGGTATGTCAACAACTCAGTAGCTGTTGCAGGTCAAAATGGCTAATGCTATCACACTCTCGAAAGGAGCAGTAGTAGACAACACCGGATAGAGTAGTCATAGGCTGGATTATGAGGCTTGGATTAAAGTTTCCTGTCCTCCCTCGTGAGAGCTTATACTAGCTTCAGGATGGCATCATAAAGGATCTTTGCGCGAAGAAAGGATGTGCGGCGTAGGTACTTAGTGAGCAACGGATTAACATCAAATAGTTGAGCCTCCAACGTGATGAAGTCATAGCACAAAATAGATAGTTAGAGAAAATTGTGGAGGTAGCATGTTGTCATACCCCTGAGCTTGAGATTACGGAAGACTTACCTGTCAGCATACAAATCCACAAATTGGCCAGTGGGTTCCGTGAAGCAAAAGAGGAAGCAGCGAAGATCTAGTTGGCCCCCAATTTGCAGATAGCAAAAATGAAACTGAAATCACAACCCTCTACACCATCGGAGGTCACAGAGTAGTGGAAAGGCATAATTCAATCTGGGTAGGAAACAATAGCACAAGCCATGCAGGACTATGCCAGCTTGCTGGACCAGTCCCTTAGTATGGTAACTTCACTATAGGAAGACCCAACCTTACATCGGTTGGAAACAAAAGCAAGGGAGCTACAACAAGCCTATGAGAATGTTTGGGGGACTGCGTATACGGTCACTATTATGCAGCACTTGGCCAAGATGAGGGAGGCCCAGGCTCTCAAGATACAAGTTGATGCCGCATGGAAAAAGGAAGTAGTGATTAAAGAATGCATCTAGCCACGGCTTGATGAGGCATTCGCAGTTTCCACAACCATTGAGCGAAAGATGGTGCACATGCAGGCAGAGTATGAACCCAGATAAGCTGAGTCTAATACTTATGCATCGGTGGCTCGCGTGGAATAGGTACAATAGAGGGCGGAATATTTTGTTGCAATTGTAAGTGAAGCACAGAAGTTGTTGAATGATCTCCATGTGAAGACTATTGCACTAGCCGAATGACTCAGGATGAGTCACAAGGATTGTGTTGGGGGCCTGTTGGGTAGTGGATCCCCCACGTAATGGTTTTGGGGCATAAAGTACACAATTTTGGGTAATGTAATGGTAAAGGCTCCACGAAGGGCATGGAGCATGAAATGTAATGGGTAGAGTCAAAGGGTGGTCCACCCAAAAATAATGTAAAATAATAGAAAGTGAGTCGGCTTGCCCATGGTCCGCAAACCATGGGAATGTATAAATAGAGTGAGGCTCTAAGGGTAGAAGGTAGTTCTAGTTCTTGTTTTGGATCTTGAATGTGTGGGTTTGTGAAGGCAATAGTGGATTTGATTCTATAAGTATGAGTCAGGTTGGATAGTAGTGGACTAGGCATTACAGCTATGTGTGCAAAGGCCTGGTAGAGTTCGCAACTAAGTGTGCAGACCCCTACAGCTGAGTGCGCATGGCAGGAAGTGGAGTGTACTGAACAAAGATATCAATAAAGCTAAGTTGGTTCTGAAATATTGTGAATCTGGTTAATTTCTAGTTTATATATCTATCTTGATGTGTGCGCTATTCTTATGTTATGAGTTTATGAAAATCTATTACATTTCTGGGTGTGCGTACTGGTTATCTTTGTTAATTGTTTTCTTAAAGACCATAAGAAGTGGATATGATCTATAATAAACTCATTAATAATAAGTGTTAAAGAAGTGCCTCATTTGGGATCTACGCATAAGCCTGATAGCAATGCAGAGTAGCATGAGGCCATAGACTAATTCGTGGACCTTCCAAATTCTCATCAAGACATCCCTAGGGTGCAGAAACCTGGTTCCAACACCCTCTCCTGCTACCTCCGGTGAGACTTTAGTCCGCATTCCGCAGGCTATTGATGAAAGGGATGATAGTGCGGGATTTGTTTGGCTAATAACTCTTCGGAACCTAGGTCAGGCCCCAATAAGCCAACAAAAGGATTTGATGGTGTTTTTTCATGAGTTGGTTGATCATGGGTCTAATTGATTGATCGACTGATGTTTCCTACGCCTTTAAAGTTTTCATTCATCTTATCAATTTTTTTGCAACCAACCAATTAACTCCTTCTACTTCAATTTTTTATATATTTGAATCATAATTGGGGTTTTGACCACATCCCAACAAACTTGGTTCAAATAACTATAATTTAGGTTGAGGTGGAGTTAGCTCAGATGACTTCGTTAGCACTTGAACCTGTGGAAATGTTGTTTGGTGGATCATGGGTGCGGAAAATTGAATATGTTGTTCAGATATGGACCACTCTCTTATGGCTATCCTTATTTGTGCTTCCAATGTTTTTAGCTCTGATAATTATTGTACCTTGTGTTAGGTTCCTATACCAATAGGAGTCATAATTTTGAATGACAAAGGTGATGCCTTGTAATATTGTACATACCTTTGCTTTCTCCAAATGTTTTCCATATTAAAAAATTAAAAAAATGTAAAGAGGGTATGTCCTAAAAGAATAATCAAAGGACAAAATAATGAAAAAGGTCAAAAAATAAAATATATGAACCCCAAAAAACAAAAGAGACCATGAAAGTGTGCAAGTCAAAATAACACTAGTATTTTACTTTCATGCATAATAATGATTGTGTGCAGCTTGTGACTCATGCCACAATCCATGGTAATCAAAATGTTTAATCTTGATTATACCATGCTTTGAATTTTATGTTCATAGTTAGTGAATTAAATCTAACCAAACAGTGTAATCTTGGAAGATCATTAGATAGGTAGAGTAAATGAGAGGAACTCATCAGTTTAATCTGAGCCCTTAGATGACATAAGGTTAGATTTAGATAGTTTTACTTTGTAAGAGAAAAGAAAAGGATTTATAAGGGTTTCCTAGCCTAAATACACCCTAATAAAGTGAAGAAAAAATGGTAGGATGAGTAAGTGGGTAAGTAGTAGAAAGGTTGCAGAAATATCATGTGATTATTCAAAAACACTTATGTCATTATCTTAAATGCAATTTTCAAAAATGCATAAGTAGTGGACAAAGCAAAAACAATGGTTCACAATATGGTTTATTTAACACCCCATCATTTATTTCATTCCTTACTTCACTAATTTCCCATTCATAATAAAAATATTAATACCTATAGTTATTGAAGTCAAAGAGGCTCAAAGCATTTCACTAACTTCTGGTGGGACCGGACCCTCGGCCACATGGGCTTCACTACGGGAGCAATACCATAGCATGTGGGTTCATATTGGGGGGGATATATAATAAGGAAAAAGTGACATAATATATTGGGGAATATATAGGGGGTAAAGGGTTGTATATTGACAGGTATAAAAAATGGAGCTCAAAGTTAATGAAAAAATATAAAGGGGTATAAAGAATGTTAATGAAAAAATGGATACCTACAATATCTAGTAAAGTATGGGATTTTTAAATTGGTAAGGTGTATAGGGTTTATATTGGTAGGGGGTTAAATAATGTGATTTTTAGAGGTATTTTCCAATATATGCTCAAATTAAGGGTATTGTTTATATGCCATGATCACACATGATATGTCAGAGGTTCATTAAGTGAAGTCCCCGTGCCCTTGGCTTGATGACTTAAGAAGGAAAGTTGTTAAATTCCCTTGTAATTCATTCACCCCCCTAACAAAATCCATTTTCCTAAAATTTAAATTCCTTTTTCCTAGGAAAACCCCAAGATAAAGGCCTATTTCAAAATCAAAGATCAATTAGGTCCCTTCATATGTAATTCCAAAGAGGTAGGGAAAGAGGCAGACCTAATCCTACAAAGAATAAAGTTCCAAAGGATTTTTGTATGGAGAGATGACCCTTTGGAATTCATTACCAAGAAAAGGAAAAAGGTCAAGCTAGTACCCTTCATCCACCACCCCATACCATAAATAAAGGCATATGCCAACCAAACATAATGGGTGGAAGGTACCCTAGTAGACCAAGATAGCACTTGAGTAGATGTAGAAAATGCTTTGATTGATTTACAAAAGTAGCTTGATGACAACTCTTTTTTGTAGGTACCAGAAGAGCAAGAAAGAACCATGAGTACCCCTTGAGTCACATAGACCCCTCAGAATGAGGAGAAGATTCCAAAAAGAAACAGAGAGGGAGCCTCCACATCAAGGATGGACACCTCAAATTTGCAACAGGAAACAAGCAAGAGGCAAAGGCTCAATCTGGCCTCTGAACATGAATACACAAAGGAATCAACACAGGTTACCAACACAAAAGAAGAAAGAAGTAGGCCTACCACTCCATCTAAAGGCATGCAAGAGCCTTCCACATCACAAACTCAAATGTTGGAAAGGTAGCTTAGTGTGGAAGCAAACTTGGTGACATAGACCAATACATAAATGAAATATACAAGGAAATCAAAGCTAGAAATGAGGGGCTTAAAGCCCAAACATATGCTCAGTACTTGAAACTAACTCCTACAAATCAAACAATGGTAATGTTAACCTTTGACATTAAAGAGGGGAAGCTACAAATGTTTTTCATCAAACCTACAACCCAACAGCCAAAGGAAACATCTGATTTCAAAAAGGTAGACTTTGAAGTGTTGGCAAGGGATATTCATCCCGTAGACTATATTGAACTCCACAAATAGGCTGGAGAAATGATATACTCCACCCTGAAAAGTAAAGCCATAGCTGCTCATCAGGTATAGAACACTTTAAACAACTTTTTTGCTCAATTTCAGTTAGAGAAAGCCTCCTCACAGGGAAAGGATACAAGGATAAAGTCCTTAGAGGACTTAGTGATTGAATTGGGACACGATCCCAAGGATATAAAAGCCACATAGAAACTTATAAAGAAGAAAAAAATGATATTGCTGTACTTAAGAGGCAATTGAAAATAGCTGCAACATCCTCAAACTCTAGAAGTCGTAGAAGGCCAAACTAGAAATGAGGAGTTGATGGACATGGTCCTAAAGCTGAATGATCAATTAAAGGAGATAGAAAAGGAGTTGGACACCTTAATTCAATTGAAGTAGAGTAACATGGCTACAAATTCCAAAGATGCCATGCCCATAGTATCCACAACAGTCTGTTCTACACTGGCAATGTCATTAGCACCTATAGGTCCACCTACCACAACATTGTCAGTCATAGTAGAATCTACAACAACAGGTGCATCAGGTGAGAAAGAAGAAGAATTGATAAAATCCATGGAAGAATGTCTATCCAGGCTACAGAAATGAACATATTGAGAGAAAAGGTGGAAAGTTTGGAAACTGACTACAAACTTGCTGAACTTAAGCAAAACGAAGAAGCCCAAAAGGCCCAAAGAATAAGTGAAAGGATTAAAATCTTAGAGAAAGACTTGACACTAGAGAAACCCCTAGGGAAAACCAAGGAAATGTTGTGGGCCAATATCATTGACTCCATCAAAGATATTTGGCCATCAATTCAAGTTATTTTTTAGCAAACAGAGTTAGTAAAGATAGCTACAGAAGCTATCCAAAAGGTCAAAAAAGAATTAGGAGAAATGCCTGAGGATGCCAATAGACTCATCCACTTACTCAACAAAAAAAAATAGGTATGAGCTCCAAGAACTCAACATATAAGACAAGGCTGAAACCATCTTATAGATAAGGAAGGTCCTTTCCAGAAGGAACCTTATGCTTAACTTAGAACAAAAGTGCCACAACATGTAGATAGCCATTGATAGGTTCATGGCTAAATTCCAAATTTTGAGGGAAAAAGGTCTACTCAACCCTTTGGTTATAAATGACAAACTCATGACACAGTTGGACTATGATACCAAACTCAGACAGTTGGCAAAGGAACAAGAAAGAACTTCATCCATAAAAGTCCTTCCAATAGGAAATGTTTTGTACAACACATTTGAGAACTTGTTTTTCCTTGAGCATGAGATAAACAATTTATTCCTCACCAAGCCCAATTTTTCCAAGTATACTGAAGCTGACGAGATCTATAGAAGAATGATGAATGTAAAGTTACCTGATTCAGAATGGTGGGAGACAATGATTGATTTAATGTGATAAATTTACAACAAAAAAGTTATTGCATAGTTAAAGTGAAAGCAACCAAGTAAACAGAAAAAAACAAGGCAGCATGGTAAAAGATTATTAGGGTCAAAGAGTATCAGGTGAAAGATAAAAATTGAAGAAGATTCCAAATGAAATATCACAAGTACAAGCCAACATAAAGGGCTACAAACTCAACCATAAAAGCTAGCAGTACCAAATAAAAAGGGACAACATGAAACCATTCATTAGCTCTCTCTATCTTCTTGCAAGAAGATATTTGTATTTCCTATAATAAATCTCAAGTTTGTTTTGAGATATTTTGTATAAATAATTCACAATTTGAAGTATGTAGGGTGGATTCATAGAAATTTTTATAGAATTTCTTGATTAAAGACTGTAAGCTATTGTATCACCATTTGGACTAGCAAGTTGGTTTAATGAATAAAGTCTCTTTGAAGTGCATAAACAATATAACCTAAGGAGTAAAAGAACTCTGATATCTCTGACGAAACCAAGAAAACAATGCCAAATCAACCCAAGAAAATCAAAGAAGCCCCCATTTCTAAAATCCTCCAGATTCTTCCCAGACAGAACCAAAATCCTTCTGGCCCCATCATTGTAGATATAACCCCTAATCAACCTTCTGATGATCAACCATCCACTTCAATTCCCTCTAAAGAACCAGTGGAAAAACCTAAAAACACTAGATCTGAAAACCTACATAAAGAGGTTCCAAACAAAGGAAAAGAAGACCATCCTACTCAAATCCCTACTATGAAAATTCAAAACCCTAAAACAGAGAAAGCCTCTTTGCCATTCAATTTGGGAGTAGAGGTAGCTAAGCTAAATATTTCAATCCCTTTAATAGAATTATTCAAGAATGAAACCTACAAGACATAGATAAACCAGACCTTAAACATTGCTGAAAATGAGGATTTAGTCAACGTATTTGATTACCAACTAGAACTTATATTTGGTCTTGATGTTAATGGAAAACCACTAGAAGGAGGGGTACCACCTTTATACATTAGCCTTAGCATCCATGACAAAATACTACACAATGCAATGTTGGATTCTGGAGCCTCAAATAACTTAATGCCCAAATCTGATCCAGATTTAAACAGGAACGCAACAAAATACCGAGATAACCATATACACAAAGATGCAGCAAAAATAATACTTCATTTCGTTAATGGAAAACACTGAAATATGCTTACAACCAAAAATGGAAATAAACCAGCTAGGGAGACGCATGCCTCTGAAATGTCTTACAATGAGGGTTGAAGGCCTATTTATTGTTGAGAAATAATGGAAAACCCTTCACATCCCGAAACCTAACCCTAGAATATGAAACACCAAATTGTGGGCCCCGTTTGGGGTGAGTTGGACAACCAACTTCCCGGGGTCACAAATTGGTCATATTATCTCTGTTTGATGCACATGATAGCCCATTGGAAAGATCTCTCCGAGGACTACGATGGAAAAGATGATTTTTTGATAGATAGATCGCTGGTGATAGATTTCCCAAAAAACGTTGTTTAGGGCCTCAAAACGGCTCCAGAAGTTTAGGACCCAAAAAACTGCTAAAAATACTAAACTGTGCTATAATTAAGGAAACTGAAGAACTAAAAGTGATAGTTGTGGGGGTCCAAATGGGATAGGTGGGTGGCCACCAACATTCACTTGGATCAAAATCAGTAATGGAGAAATTAAACCTAGACATTATAAGGCCTTACAAGGACTTATTCTGCAGGAAAGGATTAAAAATATTTTTGATAAGAGAGCCAAGGTTGAAGATTTCTACCTTGGTGACAAGGTGATAAAGTGGGATTCAAGAAGGGAAGATAAAGGTAAACATGGGAAATTTGACTTCTTATGGAAATGACATATGTCATTTATCCTTTCAGAGGTAATAATGCTTTCTTCCTGAAGGAACTTGATGGTACAAAAGCAAAAGGTGGGCCAGTGAATGGTCGAATGCTAAAACATTATTATGAGCCTAATTACTAATTTTTCATGTCCCATTATACATATTCTATTTTCAAAGTCTAGGTTGGATTGGATGGTGATTTTTGATGTTGAAGCCCGAAGAGAAGGCCCTAAACTTTAAGGATTTGTTGTCATAAGCATTAATAATGTAGAAGCACAGAGGAAAATTTTACAAGGTAACGTCAACAAAAATTCAAAGGCTACTGATCTACAAAGTCCTTGACATTTCACTATAAGATGAAATCCCCAAGTGAAGCCACTATTAGGTTCCTTACCAATAAGAGTCATAATTTTGAATGACTAAGGCGAAGCCTTGTAATATTGTACATACCTTTTCTTTCTACAAATGTTTTCCATATTAAGAAATTAAAAAATGTAAAGAGGGTATGTCCTAAAAGAATAATAAAAGGATAGAAAGAATAAAAAAGGTCACAAAAATAAAATATATAAACCCCAAAAGACAAAAGATACCATGAAAGTGTACAAGTCAAAATGCCACTGCTATTTTACTTTCATGCATAATAATGATAGTGTGTAGCTTGTCATGCATGCCATAATCCATGGTAATCAAACTGTTTAATCTTGATTATACCATGCTTTGAATTTTATGTTTGTAGTTAGTAAATAAAATCTGACCAAACAGTGTAATCTTGGCAGATCATTAGATAGGTAGAGTAAATAAGAGGAGCGTTTAATCTAAGCCCTTGGATGATATAAAGTTAGAATTAGATAGTTTACTTTGTAAAAGAAAAAGAAAAATATTGATAAGGGTTTGCTAGCCTAAATTCACCCTAATAAAGCGAAGAAAAAAATGGTAGGATGAGTAAGTGGGTAAGTAATAGAAACATTGCAGAAATATCATGTGATTATGCAAAAACACTTATGTCATTATCTTAAATGCAATTTTAAAAAATGCATAAGTAGTGGACAAAGAAAAAACAATGGTTCACAATATGGTTTATTTAACACCCCCTCATTTATTTCACTCCTTCACTTCACTAATTTCCCTTTCATAATAAAAATAATAATACTTATAGTTCTTTAAGTCAAAGAGGGTCAGAGCATTTCTCTGACTTCTGGTGGGACCAAACACTTGGCTTGATGACTTAAGAAGGAAAGGTGCTAAATTCACTTGAAATTCATTCATCCCCTTCACAAAACCCCTTTTCCTAAAGGTTAAATTCTTTTTGCCTAGGAAAACCCCATGATAAATATATTTTATGCAAAAACCCATCAAAATACATTTATCCTAAGTGTATGGAAAGCACATAATATTTTATATACCTAAGTACAATACCCCTTCCTCTCATTTAACCTCATATTAACTTTTGATTTATTATATAAAATTCTCGAAAAACCGATTGGCCCGTATATATTTAATTCCTTTATGTAAATAATCCCACCCCTTAGTTTATTTATAAACTATATGACTACCCCATATTCCACAAAATATATTAAAACCTTTCCCATAGTCATTAATCCCATATGAAAGCACCCCTGATGAGATTAAGTTTTAATCTAATCCTATACCATCGATGATTAGACCCATGGCCCCCCGAAAAAAATCCCTTGTAAATCGCTGTGCAACTCCATCGCCCGACTCCCGTCGATCATCCCTTCCCCACATCTAATGGCCCATAGTCATGTTAGCCACACCTGATGTCTATCCTTTACTAGCCTGACAAGGTGGTTTTCCTCTAGACCCTTGATGTTACTTGTCAAACGATGAATGGAATCGGGTGACCCCTCCTAAATAATGCCTGCACCACAAAAGCGATGTGATGGCCCTCCTAAACCACTTCCCCAATTTAATAGAAAAACCACCACTGTTCATCAATCAATGAACCCGCTAAAATTAACGCTTCTTTTATATAAGCACAATTACCCCTCTTTTCACTCTTTTCACACATTTTCTATTGAGAGCTCATAAATTCATTGCAACCCCTACAAACATCAAATTTTCTCACAGACCTCCGCCATTGCTCCAAAGATACTGCAGACAGTCCAGCTCATTCATCAGTCCATACCAGGACCATACGAACCTTTGCAGCTGCCATCAACCACCATTTATAGTCAATTTCACCCAATTTGATATATTTAACCATAGAATACCAAATCCATTGTCAAATTCCAAGTAAATTCACCCTCATAACATTGTTAATTAAGTAAAAAAATATCAAATTTTACTTTAATTTCAACACTCTGAACCATAACCATATGCAAGACCTCAGTTTACCTAAAAACCTCTAAAAATCCCACAAAACCTTTGCTGAAACCCCTGAGCATAATTCAAATCCACAAGAACTGAATTATGGCTGCTCCCATCACTATGGACGTTAGAACAATTACAACTCCCCTTTTAGACCTAGGCCACCTTCCTCTAGCTGACCGGGACTTCCAGATAAAAGATACTACTTCCCTAGAGCTCCTGCTCAAAGTACATTTCCAAAATAGGGACAAATACCTTAACCATGCAGATGAGATTGGCCTTTGGGAGTCAAATTTTCCCAAATACCAGTTCTCCCAAGTCCACATCTTTCCAGAAATTGTTCATATGTGCTATGCATTCTACATCCCCAACCATAGAACCATAATGTCTCATGAATAGAAGGTCCCTTTTACTATCACAGCTAAATCCATTAATGAAATGTTACAACTCCAACCAGGGCCAAACCTAATTCCCCTCTCAATTGGAGACCTGTTGGACAAGTATCCTAAGCTAAGCCCTGCAAAATTGGCCTATCTATTCCAAACCTTCATCAGAGAGGAAAAACACATCCCCAAGGACCCTCGTCCATATGTATTAGCCATTTTCTCTCCATGGGGCCAGAACAATGTAGCTATGATATCATGTGTGTTAGGTTACACCACAAGTGGGTACATTGATGGAATTATTCTTGATTTCATGTCCATCTATACCCGAGGACAACCTCCTACAACCATATATGACTTTGCCGCATTCATAGCTGACAAAATGCATGAGAAGTTCACAAGAATGGGAAATTAGAGGGTGTTCAAATACTCCTCGATTTTATACCATCTATTTTTGTATTATCGGCCAAAGAAGTTTCCTTTTACCCTTCAAAAGATTGACATCAGGGGCCAACCCAGACCTATTATTTTTTGGACCCCACTTTTCCATGAGTTTGGATCACCATATACCTATTCAAACTTTATAGATTCTTTTGTGCATCCAGTCATGACCATGCTCACTGGAAATCCTCCACCTAGGATAAGCCCAGAAATAAAGAGAGTCCTCCAGCTTTCTGTGGAGCTATAAAAAGGGTCTCTTTCACCTCTAATTACCTCACATTAATATGTCAATCCGGGAACGTTTTGTTATTTCAAAGAGTGTCTCAGTCTGAGGCTATCATTTGCCAGAGTAATGCTAGTAGCACAATGTTCGAAAATACAAGAGTAAATGGATGCTTGTTTACAGCTAACTACTTCAAGAGATTAAACCACACATTCAGAAAACTAAGCAATTTATCAGTCAAGGGTTCGGTAGCAATAAACCATGCCTTTGTAAACTGATGGAAAAGGAAACCAAAGAACAGATCGTGGACCTGGGAGCCAGACAGTAGATGTCAATGCTCACTACAGCTTGAGATCGTTCTTCACACCAAAATAACAAATGACAAGAAATGAAACGACATATAAGAAATGGAACAGAAATTAAGAAATAGAACAACAAACCTGAAATGGAACAATAGTTAAGAAATAGAACAACAACTAAGTCTAACAAGCAGTAACACCTTAGCCTATAAGATCAAATGCACTAATTGTAATCTACAGGAAACAATGGCAATCCTTCACTCTTAAGGGCGGATTGAATAACATACCAAAATGGAATATCACTGATTAATGATGAATTATAGAACAACGCTTGAAATTCATATATACACACGACACACTTTAATAGTAATCTAATCCAGTTATCAATCTCAGCTAGAAAGAGTACGACTGCATTTCAAAATAGAACATCATTGCTCATAGATCCAACAATCGTAAAGAACATAAATTCCAACATAAATTCTGTAATGTTAATGAATAAGTGCTCAGCACAAAGGCTCTGTAATTAAACAGCAACAATATTGTGTAAAGACTAGCAGTATTATTTCAACACCTAAAATAACAGTGATATGATGCAGAGTCAATACAATAGTTCTTTCTTCAGAAACCTTAATAAATCAAACATAATAGAGCATGTGATGTAAACTTACAAAACACATCAGATTACCAAATAACATTGATAAGAAAACGATGCATAAACCAAACGTAACGGTATAGGAGCAAGTGTCCTCCAGGGCCGAGCCCTTAGCCTCCAGGGGTACATCGCTTGAAGTTATTCCAGACTCAAAGATGAAATAGTAACCAAGTTTGTATTAATGCATAAAGTGGGATTACAATAGATCAGTTCTTAACGAAGCTCGATGATCAAAGTTTTGAACTTAAAGGAAATTACATAAAAACATAACCAAATCTCTTCGAGCTAACAGTACTGCCCCTTTTATAATGGTGAAGGCGGAGATATCTAAGTGCAGAAATAGATAAAACAACAAAACCATTAGTCCTCAATCATTTCTTTTCTTTCCTGCGCCGAGCCGATATCTCCACTTCCTTTCCAGGGCTGATTCGCTTTGATTTGCTTTGCCTTGTTTGCATACGATCTCTTGTCAAAGGGACAACAATTAACCCGTCCTTGTCCTTTCCTTTGGAACGACAGTTTCTCGTTTTTCCTTCTTTCTGCATAAGGAAATGACAATTGTTGGTGTTTTCATCTTGCATATTAATCTCGCAAGTTTTATTATAATTCTTTATTGTTTTCCGAGTTCATGATGCAAAAAGGTTTGTAAGCTCTAATGAAAAGATGCTGAAATAATTATAAAAAACATACCTTCTTTAGTACTCCACACACCCCCTACTTACCCTTTTTCATGCCCTCATAAAAACATTGTGGTTGACATGTAAGGCAATGAGTGAGTAGGCTGGAGATGGAATCTCATGTGAAGGCCTATAGCCATGCTGCATAACTAGGTGTTCAAAGAAATGGCCTGTCTGACCCTTGGGCATCTCATATAGGGCTTGGTATCTGGGTGCAGGGTGCCAAATAATTGGACTCCGGAACCTATATCCTAACTAGGATGGCCCTGCCCTCAAAATGACTTCGCCATAGAGGTGCAAGCGGTTGGCGGCTAATTTAAAATTTTCATACTTAAATGGTTCCCTGAACTGGATATTCGGACTAGAGATCTGATACCGAAATTTAGCGGCATCAATGGCAGGGTCTTTGATAGAGAAAAAGTATTCTAATCCCTGTCAAATGATTGCCTCATGCATAGGTCCTAATGCTTAAATTATACCTGGAGTCTTCATGAGGTTTCTATGTTTTCTCCACAACTATACTGGATCCCCAGGCTCAGCTCTTATCCATAAATCTAATCTGTTTTCTTGTCTTTGGAAAGCATTATAGGCTTTAAGCCATTTAATTTGATTAACCCCAAATGAAATAAATTCCTATAATTGGATATCACCAACAAAAGGGCCAGGGTTTAGCTCAGTCTCCTAGTCTAATACAAGGTTATGTAAATAAAACTCGCACAGTAGTCTCTAAACTTTTACCTCGTAGTGCTTACAACAGTTTATAAAATCATCAATGGTGTTAATTTGTATGGGAGCACCTGCTTTGACAACCTTTATTTTCAATTGCAAATATCATCCTATTAAAAACAAGGCATAACGCTAGGACGTCATTGTATAAAGAACATAAGGTATCCATCTTCTTGATAACTATATCTAACCTATGAGTTACCTTCGTGACTTTTTCTTCTTCCCTTCGCCACCCTTCAAAGGCCTGGCTTTCAGATAGATTGACGTTCCTAAGCTGCTGCTGTAGCTCTTCATACTTTTCTTGAGGGACCGTTTGCTCTCTATGCTTTTCTATTGCTTGCTGAGATTGCTTCAAACCCTTTCGTAGGGTTACCATTTTTAGATCTCTTTTCCATGCGGCAGTGGAGGCCGGGAGTTTTACCTGAATTTTCCCATTGCGTTGTTTTGAGTTCATGACTCTTATCACTCCCGAAGGTGGTGTCTCCGTCTGAATTTCCTTATTGTGGGTCAACATATCATCCATTTCTATCTTAACATGGATATTAGTCCATTGTTGTTCCTTTTTAATTGGAACAACAGTCCGCTCCTCAACATCATTTGGAACAACAGCCTGGTTTTTGACAGAGTTTTGAACAGTAGGATGGAATCTGGTCCTCTGCCCCTTTGTCTTGAGGGGTTTTGCTGGAGTGGTTGCATTTTTCCTTCCCGAAGTCCTTTGTACCCTTTTCATTTCTTTTAGAATCCTAATCTGCTGGTGGAGCTGAACTATTATATTCAATAGTCTCTGTTGTTCCTTTCGGAATTCCTTAATTTCCTCAATTTCCTTAGAAGGAACAACAGGTTGTTTACTGCGGCTTAGACTGTGACTAATTCCATGATTTTCTCTCTGGGGTGCTTCTTCGTTGCTCTGCTTTGGTTGCTCTGGCGTAAGAACCCTAACTGGTTCTGTTATTTCTTGGGTGACCTCCTTTTCTGCCCCCCTTTCCTCCGTAATTTCTCCTGGTGTTTTCTGGCTAGGAACGGATTGTTCCTGTTCAACATCTCCTGTCATATTTTCATCATGAACAGGTAGATTCTCTTCTTCTACCTCCTCTGCATGTGATTCTTCAGGTGCATTTCCCTTTTGAGGTTCCTCTTTGGCATGGAGATCTGATGGACTGGAAGGTTGGCCATAGTCGCCCATATTGGCCAAAAATTTGGCCAATTTATCTTCTCCCACTGGGTCCTGCAATGGGCTACCTTCCTGCTGTTCCATTTCCTCCTCCTCTTGCTCAGATTTCTCGGCTTCTTGTTCCATTTGTCCTTCCACTTTTTCCTGCATTCCTTTCTCATTGTCTTCCCCTTCTAATCGTGGGGGTTGCTCATCTTCTATCTCTACCGGTTGGCTGATGTTTCCTTGGGGCTTCTCCAACCTCCCTCATAGCCATGCTAGCTGGACCGATTTCCTTCGTTTTTCTTGATGCTCATGTGTAATGGTGGCATGTTTACGTTTTGGGGATGGTGTGGTCAATCCTCCATTTATCATGGCAATTAGCTCTTCCCAACTGCTCTGCTGTTGGGTAAGGCTATTGCTGACTATTAACCAAATCAACCCATGATGACTAACAACTGAATCTACATGTTGTGCCTTTTTTATGCTCCGTGCAACATCATGAAGTAATGAATTCAAAAATGTAGATAAATTTGTAGAGAATTTTTGTTTTAGTACAGCTAAGAGTTTAAGATGTCGTGGTCTTACCACGTCTTTTATGCCTTCACAGGTGATGTAGCTTTGAATGGTCTTCGCCAATTCCACCCACGACTCTCATAATGCTGCTGGCAGAACCCCCTTTCCTCTAATTGTCAGGCATTGGCCTTCCTCCTGGAAGATTTCTATGATCTTCTACAATCTCTCCTTCTTTAACATCCATACAGTTCCAGTGGCTGGCAGTCCCGAGACTTCTGTGATTATGTCATCGGTGACTGCTATGCATCTCCCCCTGACTGTGTAGTGATCCTCTTGCAAGTTCTGCAAGAATTCAATTTCCACAGTCTCGTTGGATTCCTGTAAGTGGTTGAGCTAAGTCAGCCACCCTGATCTTTCCAGGATGTCCCAGGCAGTAGCAGAGATTGTTAACACCTGCGGTTCTCTCCGAATCGATCTTCCTCCCATGTTTATGGTTTCACTGTAAATTCTCAATGGAACGGTAGTTGTTCACGCTGTTGAAACATAGAGAGGCTGACAAACGAAAGACTCGCTCAAAATCTAATGCTGCAGAGTATACAATGGAAATGGCTTATGAACAACAAGTCATGCAGAAAAATAAAAAAAATAGTATATCGTTGAGCCATGCTATACCCCAGTACACAGCTTCCCAAATAGTGATCTGACACGTAATCTAGGGAATGATGAGGTTAACCTCCCCCCCTGTAATGTGATAGGCCGTCCCGGCCTTCAAATAAAGGAGCGGCGCCCGATCTAAAACAGAGTCCTTAAGGAACAGTGTATGGCAATATGCCATGTTTACAAAAGTAGAAAATTATCGAAATCGAGTCATAGAGTTGGGTCACTTAATACGTAAGAGACTTCAGTGATATGATGTGAGGTTGGGGATAGGACATTTACTGTGGATACGGAGTCTCATGCGGTCATTATCAATTGTTCTGTCATGATTGGTGATAATAGATGTACATTGCGTTGTATGGTTTGGGAAATAACATATGATTGATTACTAAGGCATAAGAAATAGAAGGGTGCTAATAACTACCTATTGGTGTAAATAATGTGATTTCAATACCATTAACAGTGTTCTACTGCCGACAGGTGTCCATAACCTTGGCAGAGTTGTTTATTTCACCCATGGAACCATGATCCTTTGTGTATTCTTAGGAAATGTTATGTGATGTCAAAATGTAGGCCATTATGCTAGCTTGGTGACCAGTTAGCCATAATGCCATTCATGAGGAAGGAGCAAAAGGTGGGCAAGTCAGCTTGTGATGAGACCTCCTGTTCCAAGGGTTCTTTATTTGATATACCTTTTGGACCATATCCCTGGTGTGGTGGCCATAGTGGGAATGCCACTTTGCTTTCGTCCTCATGATCATGGTAAGTTGGCTCTTGATGAGAAACCCTATCCTACATTTGACAACTTATAAGTCATTAAGACATCATTGTTTGCTCTTTTTTCTTTCTTTTTCATAAAGTACTTTCCCTATTTATACACAAAGGGTGGTTCAACACTCCTTAAGAGTAGGAATGGTGGAAGAAGTCTTAACATCTCAATAGGAAGATATAAACCCTTTGCTCTTATTCCTAAATAATAATCAAAGAGGATTAAAAGGAAACAAAATGATAAAGATAACAAATCAGAGCAGAATCAGTAGAACAATGACAACAAAAGATAATGAATAAGTGTGTCCTTCCCTCTATCCTCTTACCAATTCAGAGCAATTTCTTATAAAGATAGCGATTTTGTGATTCACTGATTTCAATATGTTGTGATTTTGTATTCATTGCATAAGTGCATAGCTGTATTCTAAAAGACTTGAAAGAACAGGAACAATAAGCATCCTTACTTAGAACAGCAAGGGGAACGAGCTGTTTCAAAAAGGGGAGAAAAAGAATGCAAGTGGTGTTCCTTTTGGAGAAAGGAACAACAAAACACACAAATGTCGTTCCTTTGGAAAAGGAACAGTAGAAATCGAAAATGTTGTTCCTTCGGAAAAGGAACAATAAAAAACACCAATGCCATCCCTTTGGAAAAGGAACAACAGAAATCGAAAATGTTGTTCCTTTGGAAAAGGAACAACAAAACACACCAATTCGGTTCCTTTGGAAAAGGAACAACAAAGAAAACAAATGTCCTTCATTTGGAAAATGAATAGCAGAAATCGAAAATGTTGTTCCTTTGGAAAAGGAACAGCAAAGCAAAAAAATGTCATTCCTTTGGAAGAGGAACAGCAGAAATCAAAAATTTTGTTCCTTTGAAAAAGGAACAACAAAGCAAACAAATTCCATTCCTTTGGAAAAGGAACAGCAGAACTCGAAAATGTTGTTCCTTTGGAAAAGGAACAACAGAACACACAAATGCCATTCCTTTGAAAAAGGAACAACAAAAACTGAAAATGTTGTTCTTTTGGAAAAGGAAAAACAGAACTCGAAAATGTTGTTCCTTTGGAAAAGGAACAACAGAACACACAAATGCAGTTCCTTTGAAAAAGGAACAGTAAAAACCGAAAATGTTGTTCCTTTGGAAAAGGAACAACAAAAACCGAAAATGTTGTTCCTTTTGAAAAGGAACAGCAGAATACGAAAATGTTGTTCCTTTGGAAAATGAACAACAGAACACAAAAATAAAGAAAATGAACAAAATTACAGCAAAATGACGGCTGATCCAAAGGGTGTTTTTCTTTTGAAAAAGGAACAACCGAAAGAAAATGTTGTCCTTTTGAGAAAAGGAACAACAAGAAATAGTAACGGAAAAACGTTGATTCAACAATATGTAAAAAAATGATTCACAAAAGAAAAGAAATTATGTACAAACTGTAGAAAGAAATAAATTTCTTAATGAGTTATAAGTGAGGAAGACTTCTCCCCCTCGCCAAAAATTTCCATATCAGAGTCTCGGTGTAGCTGTTGGTAGAAGGACTCCCGAGTGAGTGGTTTGCGATAAAGACAAACTCGATGGCCATTTGCCTTGAAGGCATATCCAGAATCATCAATAGTGATTAGAGTAAGAGTACCATTGTCATGTACCTTCTGGATTTCGTATGGTCCCAACCAATGGGTCTGGAGTTTCCCGGGGAAGTCCTGAAACCTGGAGTCGTACAAAAGTGCCCAGTCACCTTCGTGGAAGACTTTATTTTTAATGAGAGCATCATGCCATTTAGCTCGCTGCTGTTGGATCAGGGCAGTGTTTTGAAGTGCAGAGAGCCTAATTTCATCCAACTCATTGATCTACTGTAATCTATTAATCTGTGCCTCGGTTAGATCTAAGCCAACTTCCTGTGTTGTTCGTAATGTTTGGATTTCAAATTTTATGGGGAAAATGGGTTGTTTTCCAAACACTAATTGATAAGGTGAGTAACCAGTGGTACTTCTCCATGTTGTTCTATAAGCCCACAGTGCTTTGGGTAGTCTGGAAGCCCAATCGCATCTATGTGACGCAATGGTTTTCGTTAGGATTGCTTCTATTATTTTATTGCTGCTTTCTACCTACCCATTTGCCTGTGACTGGTATGGAGTAGTGATTTTATGTTGGACATGATAGTTGTTGAGTGTTGCAGCTATTTTGTTCCTAGCAAACTGTGGTCCACCGTCTTTAATTATCTCTCTTGGAAGGCCATAACGTACAAATAGATGGAACAAGAACTGTATGACAGAATCCTCTGTAGCTCTTGGCAATGCCTCTGCTTCAACCCACTTGGTGACATATTCTGTTGCCACCAAAATATATATTTTCTGGTTTGATGATGGGTTAATTGGTCCAACAAAATCAAGAGCCCATCGCTTGAATGGTTCGATGACTAGCTATGGTTTCAGAGGCATCTCATCAGACTAACCACGACATCCTACTCTCTGGTAACTGTCACAGGCTTGGACGAATTTCTTTGCATCTTTGAAAATCGTGGGCCAATAATATCCTCTTTGCAACACTTTATGTCCAATTCTGCGATTGGCAAAATGTCCACCACATGGTCTGTCATGGAAGGCTTTTAAAATGTCAAAGATTTCATCTTCTCAAATGCATCTCCTGATATGCATGTCTGCCCTTGTGTGGAACAAATAGCCCCTAATCCAAGAAAATCGAGCACTCTGCTAAACAATCTATTTCCGCTCATTAGGGGTTAGATGCTTTGGTAGTTTACCTACTGCCAGGTAATTGGCAACATCAACATACCAGGGTGTTTGAACAACCACAACAAATAGATGCTCATCCGAAAATTGATCTTCAACTGTTGCTGCATCGATTGACTTTGGCATTATTGAGAGAAAATCAGCTACAATATTTTCCTTTCTAGGTCGATCCTTGATTGTAATATCAAATTCCTACAATAAAATCAGCCATCTAGTTATTCTGCCATTTGTGATAGGCTTGTTTGCTAAATATTTTATGGCAGAATGATCTGTGTATAAGATAACAGGATATCCAGTGATGTAATGTCTGAACTTATTGACAACATGTGTTACAGCTAGAAATTCTTTTTCAGTAACAGTGTAGTTTAATTCAATAGGGGATAAATTTTTGCTGATGAAATAAATTGCATATGGTTTTTTATCCTCTTCCTTCCCAAGCACTGCTCCAATGGTTGCATCTGAGGCATCAAATGATATATGAAATGGAAAATCCCAATTTGGTCCTCGAAGGATTGGGGCTGTGGACACGAGCTTCTTCAGATCCTTGAAAGCATGTTCACATTTTTCTGTCCACAGAAAGTCAACGTTACTGGTTAGTGCATACAAAGGTGCAACAATATGCTAATAATGTTCTATAAACCTCCTATAATAACCAGAAAATCCAAGAAAACTGCGTACCTCCGTTTGAGTGGTAGGAGTGGGAATAAGCAAAATTATTTTGGATTTTGGCTGGGTCTACCTGAATGCCAGCTGCTGAAATATAGTGTCCTAGGATAAGTCCTTCAGTCATCATCATATAACATTTTTCATGGCTTAAACAAAGCCTGGTAGCAATGCAGCGTTGTAGGAATTTTTCTAGTGTATCCAATGCTGGATCGAAATCATCTCCGTATGTTGTAAAGTCATCCATGTATACTTCAAGTCCTTCATTTATTAAGTCTGCAAAAATGCCGAGGATAGCCCTTTGGAATGTGGCAGGAGCATTGATAAGCCAAAGGTAGAACTCGGTAGGCAAATGTTCCCCAAGGACAAGTAAAAGTAGTTTTGTCTTGGTCTTCAGGGGCAATCTAAATCTGATTGTATCCACTGAAGCCATCCAGGAAATAAAAGAATTTCTTTCCTGCCAAAGTGTCTAATACTTGGTCAATGAATTGGAGAGGGAAGTGGTCTTTTTGTGTTGCTTTATTTAGCTCTTTGTAGTCCACATAGATTCTCCATTTCCCATTCTTTTTTGGTACCACCACAAGCGGAGAGACCCATTTACTATCAAAGATAGGATAGATAAAATTGACATCTAAAATTTTTTGAAGTTCAGCTTTTACCACATCTTTTAGATGAGGATTTAGTCTCCTCTGAGGTTGACGAATAGGTCTCGCATATTTTTCTATGTAAATGTGGTGTGTACATAACTAGGGGTCAATTCCTTTCATACCAGGGTAGTCCCATGCAAATGCTTCTTTATATTTCCTTAACACATGGATGAGCTTCATTTCTTGTTCAGATGTGAGGTTGGCATTAATGTTTAAGGTTTTTCCTGGTTGAATTTCCACAATTTTACTATTTGCAATAGAGGTAACAGGTATTGTATGATAATGTGTATCTTTAAGAGGATATTCTTCTAATTCACTATCAAAAGCTGCTTTTATCATATGACATTGTGTGTGGGATGTGAGTTCAGTTTGACTAATGAAATTACTGATGGCATCGTCTTCTATTTGGTCTATGAAATCAAGTGCCTCTTGTATATTTAATGGAGATATAATGTTATCAGTAAGGTATGATACAGGGTGCCTATTAGTTTTGACTATTGTGACACTTGGCTACGCTGAAGGATATAGAACTAAGTTCTTGATATCTACTCCTCTGGTTATGGTCATATTTCCTTGCCGACAGCCAATATAAGCATCGGCAGTGGCAAGCCAAGGTCTACCTAAAATTAATGGATGTCCATCAAGTCAGGTTTTGGGATTTATTATCAAAAAATCGGTTGGTTATTCCCAGGAGTCAACAGAGACCATGAGATCATGTATTGTGCCCTCTGGCCTAACCACAGATTGGTCAACCAATTCTAGCAAGGTAGAGGTGGGTTCTACAGATGTAATGCCTAGCTTTTGGCAAGTAGTGGTTGTTAAGATATTGATTGCAGCTCCTAGATCAACTAAGGCATTGGAAAGGGTCTGACCATAAATTTGCACAGTTACTATTGGATTTCCTAGGTCTTCGTATTTAATGGGTGTTTATTTTCCTGATAATAAGTCAGATAGAGTGCAGACTACTTGGAATCTTGGATTATTTGTTATATTCCTCCTTGGTTTCTTTATACACAATTATTTGATAGTTTTTGTGTATATCGGGATGTCTTGAATGGCTTGGAGGAATGGAATTTTTATGTACAAATTTTGTAATTCTCCCAGAATGTCAAAATCAGGATATTGTATAGGTCAAGGTATGACTAATCGTTCTGGGAATGGGGGAGAGAATGTGGTTGCTTGATTATGAGTTTGTTGTTTATTAACATCATCTTATTGTGACAGATGTTCTCTGGGTAACTGATTTTCAACCTGAACTGTCTTATATCCCTCGGTTTCAATAATACGCCCAGATCTTAACTGAAGATCATTACATTCCCTCATATTGGCTCCTATTTCTAGTGTTTCGATGATTTTGACAGATTGGACCGGTTTGTTATTTGGATTGGGGTTGGGTTGGGTTGGGAGTTGCAGTCTCCGATTAGACTGGGGATTTTGTTGTAAGGCTGGCAGTGTAGGTTGAGGGAGTAGAATGGTTCCTACTAGCTGATGCATCGGTCTCTACCAGTTTGTCTGCCAGGCTGAACTTTGTGAAGTAGGGGGAGTCCATTGTGGCAGGTATGAGTTACTTTGCCAATATGGTGGGGTATAAGGAAGATTCGGCCAACCAGGTTGGCTTGCCTGATTCAGCCACGGGGTTGAGGAAGGAAACAATTGTGGTGGCTAGTTTGGAAATGGGGATTGAAATTGACTTTGCCACATATTATATTGTTGAGCATTATACTACGAAGGCTGAAAAGAAGAAGTTGGGTATAAAAACATACCAAATTGTTGCGGCTGCCACTGATGGCGTTGGTTGAGCAAATACACTGATTCTAGCTCTTCTTCTGCTTCCTTATATGCTGCTTTCAATCCAGGAAGTGAGGGACAACTTTCTGTAAAGTGATCTTTTATGTAGATGGTGCATGTTTAGACTACGTCCAGTGGACACTCCTTATGAATATGCTTTTTCCTGCATCGGGGACAAAAGATTGCCAAATTCTGTTCTGCCTCCATTTGTTTTTGTTTGGCCTGCATAATATCAAGTTGTGTAGTTAGTGTCCCTAGTATATCAGTTTTAAAATTTTACAATAAATTTCCAATTTCTACACACGTTACTCCTGTCAAAATTTTATTATCTCTTACAAACCGATCATGTTCTGCCAATTTTACTCTTGTGCTACCTCTCGAGCTCCCGATACATAAATCAATAATGTCAGAAAATTTTTCTTGATAAATATCTCCTTTTCCCATAATGTTTAATGTTTCAATCCATTGCTCCTTCATGCCCCTTATTAATGCTATTTTTAACACATTATCAGGTAAAGGAAGTGATGCATAAGGAGATCTTTGTAGATTATACTGAAAACATTCCACATACTCCTCAAATGTTTCGTTTGGTCTAGCTATCATCTGGAATATTTTGTCATTTAGTTCTCTAGACCTGCAATAGTCTTGATATTTTTTAGAAAAGATTCTTTCATTTGATTCCAGTTATTTATAACCCTGCCACCTAATCCCATAAACCATCTGAAAGTAGCCCCTTTTAATGTAGAGGGAAACAATTTCAGTTTCTGGGGGTCGGTGGTGTAATCATATCTCCTACACAGTACATTGAATTCAAATAAAAATGCATCCAAGTCTTCTAATGTAAGACCATGGAATGTAGGGATATGTTGAAGAGGGATTTCTTTCATAGGTGCATTTACTGCAGAATCCACTATGGGGTATTGTATTATAGAGGTTTGGGTGTTTGGCTGGTTTTGAGCCATTGGGTCGAACATATGCCAATAACCTTCTGGGATATCTAGGAGTATATTCCTAGGTTGAGGGGGAATGTCTTTAACAAGAATAGTTTTAATAACGCTTCCTCTATCTGGGATAATGAGAGTGCCTAATGCCTAAGGAGATTGAGTTTCTTCAAAAATGATTTTTGTAGCACTTCCCTTGTCTGGGTTGTTCAATGGCTGAGTTGTCTCAAGAGGAGATCTCGGTTCCTCAGTTTCCCCTGTCTCTCCTCCTCCTTCACGAAGATTATTGAAATTCCCTTCCTACAATAGTTCTGGAGTATAATTTTTGATTTCTTGAAAGTCCCGCTCTTCAGTTTGACTATGCACCTCAACAAAGGCTACAGATGGTGATCCTGTGGCTTGAAGGCAACTAGTAGGTTGTTTAGAAATAACTTTTCTGGGTCCTACTGAGGGCTGAGATTTTGCTTTCTTGAAGATTTCGTCTATGAAGGTTGGTCGGCCAAGGCTCACCGTCCCCTTAGCTTTTTTAGGCTTGGGTAGAGGTTTGGAATTCTGTTCTGGCTTTTTCTGCTTAGTCATGCACATAAATTAACTATTAGATTCTATCCAATCAAAATAGCAACAAGTCTGCAGGAAAGCGGGCAGAGGAGCAGGGCTATTACATGCTCCACAAGTATGTTCTTACCTTCCGTTTTCAAAACCCAATTATTCCCTAGCAGGTTCATACACTACTCTAAAAAAAAAGAACAAATGGCTACACTCTTTCCCCGGCAACGACGCCAAAATGTGGAGCTATAAAAATGGTCTCTTTCACCTCTAATTACCTCACATTAATATGTCAATCCAGGAATGTTTTGTTATTTCAAATAGTGTCTCAGTCTGAGGCTATAATTTGCCAGAGTAATGCTAGTAGCACAGTGTTCGAAAATACAAGAGTAAACGGATGCTTGTTTACAGCTAACTACTTCAAGAGATTAAACCACACATTCAGAAAACTAAGCAATTTATCAGTCAAGGGTTCGGTAGCAATAACCCATCCCTTTGTAAACTGATGGAAAAGGAAACTAGAGAACATATCGTGGACCTGGGAGCCAGAAAGTAGATGTCAATGCTCACTACAGCCTGAGATCGTTATTCGCACCAAAATAACAAATGACAAGAAATGAAACAACATATAAGAAACGGAACAACAATTAAGAAATAGAAAAACAAACCTAAAATGGAACAACAGTTAAAAAATAGAACAGAAACTAAGTCTAACAAGCAGTAACACCTTAGTCTATAAGATCAAATGCACTAATCGTAATCTACAGAATCAACGACAATCCTTCACTCTTAAGGGCAGATTAAATAACACACCAAAATGGAATAGCCTTGATTAATGATGAATTATAGAACAACGCTTGAAAACCATATATACACACGGCACACTTTAATAGTAATCTGATCCAATTATCAATCTCAGTTAGAAAGAGTACGACTACATTTCAAAATAGAACAATATTGCTCATAGATCCAACAATTGCAAAGAACATAACTTCTAAGATAAATTCCGTAATGTTAATGAACAAGTGCTCAGCACAAAGGCTCTGTAATTAAACAACAACAGTATTCTCTAAAGATTAGCAGTATTATATCAACACCTAAAAGAACAGTGATATGATATAGAATCAATACAATATTTCTATCTTCAGAAACCTTAATAAATCAAACATAACAGATCATGTGATGTAAACTTACAGAACACATCAGATTACCAAATAAGATCGATAAGCAAACCACGCATAAACCAAACATAATGGTACAGGAGCAAATGTCCTCCAGGGTTGGGCCCTTAGCCTCCAGGGGTACACTGCTTGAAGTTATTCCAGATTCAAAGATGAAATAGTAACCAAGTTTGTATTAATGCATAAAGCGGGATTACAATAGATCAATTCTTAACAAGACTCAATGATCAAAATTTTGATCTTAAAGGAAATTACATAAAAACATAACCAAATCTCCTCGAGCTAACAGTACTGCCCCTTTTATAATGGTGAAGGTGGAGATATCTAAGTGCAGAAATAGATAAAACAGTGATCCCTCGGGATCAAGGATCCTGAGGGATTCGCCGAACCGTTAGTCCTCAATCATTTCTTTTCTTTCCCGCACCAAGCTGATATCTCCACTTCCTTTCCAGGGCTGATTCACTTTGATTTGCTTTGCTTGTTTGCATACAGTCTCCCATCAAAGGGACGGCAGTTAACCCGTCCTTGTCCTTTCCTTTGGAATGGAAGTTTCTCGTTTTTCCTTCTTTCTCCATAAGGAAATGACAATTGTCAGTGTTTTAATCTTGCATATTAATCTCACATGTTTTATTACAATTCCTTATTGTTTTTTGAGTTCATGATGCAAAAAGGTTTGTAAGTTCTAATGAAAAGATGCTGAAATAATTATCAAAAACATACCTTCTTTAGTTCTCCACACTTTCCAAGCAGACGAAAGTGGGTGATTGGTACCTTTATCAGAACCATACAAAAATTAGAATATATGGTTACATGCTTGCACCATATAAATTGCCAAGATACCTCCCCATGAGGTTGTTTTCCCTAGAGTATTACAGACAAATCATCAATTTAGATGAAGTCAAATTCATCAATGCCAAGAAAAAGGCCTATTTCAAAATCAAAGATCAATTAGGTCCCTTCATATGCAATTCCAGAGAGGCAGGGAGAGAAGCAGACCTAATCATGTAAAAATGAAGTTCCAAAGGAGTTTTGTATGGAGATATGACCCTTTGGAATTCATTACCAAGAAAAGGAAAAAGGTCAAGCTAGGACCCTTCATCCATTGCTCCATACTAGAAATAAAGGCATATGCCAACCAAATAGAATGGGTGGAAGGTAAACTAGTAGACCAAGACAACACCCGAGTAGATGTAGAAAATGCTCTGATTGATTTAGACAAGCAGCTTAATGACAAATCTTTTCTATAGGTACCAGAAGAGTAAGAAAGAACCATGAGTACCCCTCCAGTCACACAGACCCATCAGAATGAGGAGAAGATTCCAAAAAAAAAACATAGAGAGATCCTCCACATCAGGGATGGACACCTCAAATCTGCAATAGGAAACAAGCAAGAGGCAAAGGCTCAATCTGGCCTCTGAACAGGAATACACAGAGGAATCAACACAGGTTACCGACATAGAAGCAGAAAGCAGTAAGCCTACCACTCCATCTGAAGGCATGCAAGATCCTTCCACATCACAGACTCAGATGTTTGAAAGGCATCTTAGTGTGGAAGTGTCTTCATTCAGCATGCCTGATGATAGAGACTAGGACATAAAGGAAGGATACAAGGAAATCAAAGCTAGAAATGAGAAGCTTAAGGCCCAAACATATGCTCAGTACCAGAAATTGACTCCTACAAATCAAACAAGGCTAATGTCAGCCTTTGACATTAAAGAGGGGAAGTTGCAGATGTCTTTCATCAAACCTACATCCCAACAGCCAAAGACAACACCTGATTTTAGGAAGGTAGCTTTGAAGTGTTGGTAAGGGATATTCATCCCATTGACCATATTTAACTGCACACATAGGCTGGAGAAATGACATACTCCACCCTGATCGGTAAAGCCATAGCTACTCATGAGCTACAGAACTATTTGAAAAACATTTCTGCATAATTTCAGTTAGAGAAGGCCTCCTCATAGGGCAAGGATATAAGGATCAAGTCCTTAGAGGACTTAGTGATTGAATTGGGACGTGATCACAAGGATATAAAAGCCATAGAGCAGCTTATAAAGAAGAAAAATGATGATATTTCTACACTTAAGAGGCAATTGAAAATACCACGGCTATAACATCCTCAAACTCTAGAAGTCGTAGAAGGCCAAACTAGAAATGAGGAGTTGATGGACTTGGTCCTAAAGCTGAATGATCAATTAAAGGAGATAGAAAACGAGTTGGACGCTTTAATTCAATTGAAGCAAAGTGACATGGCCACAAATTCCAAAGATGTCATCCCTACAATATCCACAATAGTTTCTTCTACACTGACACCTTCATTGGCACCAACAGGTTCACCTGCCACAACATTGCCAGTCACAATAGAATCTACAACAATAGGTGCATCAGGTGAGAAAGCAACATAGTTAATAAAAGCCATGGAAGAGATGTCTATCTAGGCTACAAAAATGAACATATTTATAGAAAAGGTGGCAAGTTTGGAAACTGACTACAAACTTGCCCTACTTAAGCAAAAGGAAGAAGCCCAAAAGGGCCAAAGAATGAGTGAAATGATTAAAATATCAGAGAAAGGCTTGACACTAGAGAAACACCTAGGGAAAACCAAGGAAATGTTATGGGCTAGTATCATTGACCCTGTCAAGGATATTTGGCCATCAATTCAAGTGATTTTTGAGTAGACAGAGTTAGTAAAGATATCTACAGAAGCTACCAAAAGGTCAAAGAAGAATTAGGAGACATGCCTGAGGATGCCAATAAACTCATCCACTTCCTCAACAACAAAAATAGGTATCAGCTCCAAGAACTCAACATAGAAGATATGACTGAAACCATCTTCGAGATAAGGAAGGTGCTTTCCAAAAGGAACCTTATGCTTAACTTAGAAGAAAAGTGCCACAACATGCAGATAGCTATTGATAGGTTCATGGCTAAATTCCAAATTTTGAGGGAGAAACGTCTGCCCAGTCCTTTGGTTATCAATGAAGAGCTCATGACATAGTTGAACTATGATACTGGACTCAAACAATTGGAAAAGGAGCAAACAAGCACTTCATCCATAAAATCCCTGCCAACAAGAAAAGTTATGTACAACACATTTGAAAGCTTGTTTTTCCTTGAGCATGAGATAAAACGTTTATTGCTCACCAAGACCAATTTTTCCAAGTATACTAAAGCTGACGAGATCTATAGAAGAATGATGAATGTAAAATTACCTGATGCAGAATGGTGGGAGATGATGACTGATTTACTGTGATAAATTTACAGCAAAAAAGTTACTGCACAGTAAAAGTGAAAGCAACCAGGTAAACAGATAAAAACAGGGCAGCATGGTCAAAGAGTATTAAGTGAAAGATAAAAATTGAAGAAGATTCCAGTGTGAAATATCACAACTACAAGCCAGCATAAAGGGCTACAAAATCAACCATAAAAGCAAACAGTACCAAATAAAAAGGGACAACATGAAATAGTTCATTAGCTGTCTCTATCTTCTTGCAAGAAGATATTTGTATTTCCTAGAATAAATCTCAAGTTTGTTTTGAGATATTTTGTAATAATTTTTTGTATAAATACTTCACAATTCAAAGTATGTAGGGTGGATTCTTAGACTGTAAGCTATTGTATCACCATTTGGACTAGCAAGTTTTTTTTTGAATAATGTCAAGATATTTCACTCGATTCATGTGTAGTGTGAAATATAGACAAGTATTTTCCCTTGTGATTGTTATTTTTCATTTAAAATTTTCCATAATACTTAATCTATCTGAAATATGAATGTTATAATATGGAATGATATCTTAGAATTTGCTTCATTGCACTCTGTTATAACTAATATGCATCTTAATGTTTTCTGCAAACTATTTAAATTAAGAAATACTTAGTTGCTCCTTAGTCTAGGTAGTTTTCCTCTGATCTATAGTAAATGATTCTTGATTTCCCTTTGCTCATGATTATCCTTTGTTCCTTATTTTGATCTCGGTTTGAGGATTCTTAAGTGCCCTCTCACCTTGGTTAGGATCATTTCACCCATTCAATCTAAAGACATGTACTTCACTCTGCGAGCTTTCCCTTTGAACACTCCCTTTAATGAGTTAATTCCAGTTTTGCTGCCCTTCTCTGACTCCATAATCCACTGGTCCAGAGACTTCATTTTGTCCATCTTTTTTAAGGATTCCACCATCCAACATTCAATACAAATCCAAAACCCCCTAAACTTTAAGAACTAGCCTAAAATCCCAGCAAACAAAGCTAAATCATATAGAGAGAGCCCTCTCTATGTCATAGGTTGGCTAGAGCCTATACTTAAAAGATTGGTTTGTGGTAACTCAGTCTTTCCCTTCTTCTGATAACTTCTAAGTAAAATTCCAAGTGATAACACCTTGTCCACCACCATTTTTTATTGTGATAGTCATTAGTCAACTCATTCTTGCTATTATAAATGTTGCACTTGACTGAGAATTTATTGTAATTACTTGGTGGTATTAAATGGTTATATGTGTGCTTTCTTTCCCTCTTTGAGTCATTGTATTTCCTCCTAGTTCAATTGTACTTGTAACTTTTTCTCTTGTATGATCTATTTTTCTAATGCATATTTTGCTTGAGGTTGGGAAACTTGTCGCAAAGACAAGTCATGATGAACATTTCTTAAACTCTTAATTGACTCCAAGCAAATGATAGGTAAGTCGACCAGTTGTTAAGAATTATATTATGTGTGGTTCCCTTGTCAAGTGTTCATTCCAAATCTTGCATAGATTGGGAAAATTCTCTATATGCATCATATATGATAGTCAACATTTCCTAATTCCCTTGTGTTTCTACTTGTTGTTGGAGACCAACAATCCAAGCACTCAATTTATCATCGTCGTTAACCAATTGATATACTATTATTTTAATTGCAACAAGTGGATCATCAACTTCAGTTGGAATTTCAATGTTTATTTTTCCTGCTACCTGGTTCCTCTCGCCTAACCAAACCTCCATTTATTTTCACTTTCTCTATTTGAACTTATTACTATCTATCGACCTCTACTTCCATCTCCTCTTGGCTTCTAGAATAGAATTTTTTAAAGAAGATAATACTTGTCGGTCATAGGCATACTTTAATTCAACTACCCTACTGGATGTATCCTTTAGTAGAGGCATTTGTGTCATTGGGGTAGAATTACCTAGTATGGTCGGTTGTTCCAGTGGATTTTGTCACCTAGTCATTGATGTAGTCATCTTCTTTGTCTCTAGGTAATTCTTTATTAATATACCTTTAACTATGTCATCTGACTTAGTGTATTTCTTCTATGAGACTTATTTTGTGTCGAACTATTGTGTTGGTTTCTCCCTGTGTTCACCATTCAATTCCTCAACGATAAGTTTTGGGGAGTCAGGAAGTGAGTCTGAAGATAGGTCAATCTTCGGGACTTGTTCCTTTTGCTTGCTAAACCCACTCAATTGCACCTAAGTCTATTTTTGAGTTGGAGTTTCCTTTAGGGTGCCTAAATTTGTTGGAGTCAACTATTTTTGTACATGTGTCTGTTGGTCATACATTAATTTTTGTTTAACTATTTCAATAAATATGTCCTTGGCCTGACCTAGGGACCATAAAATGTCTAGTCCAATAGATGACCCTAAAAAATTTTGTGATCTCCTTGGCTTCTTGATTTTTTTACCTTTTTATTTTCTTCTAGGAATTTCTTTGCAATTGAGCCTATTATATTATGTAATTGTGGATCATCAATTCCAATATCAGTGAATACTTCCAGCTAGTTTATTCTTCCTACTGGAATTTTGATCTAGGTTGAACTATGCATTCCTCTACTTACAAGATTTTGAGTGGATTCTGAGAGAGGCACTAATTTATTGACTTTGAATGGTTCTATGTAATATTATGCCTCTCTTTCCTCTTTCTTATATGCATATGGAAGTCAGATTTGAATTCGGTGTAGCCCTGCAGGTTGGCGTACAATGTAGGTGACAATCGTGGCTTGCGATTGATGGCCATCTGGATGTTCATCTCCATCAATATCCAAAATATCTTGATGTCCCTGACTCACTGCTGTCCTTGGTTGCCCACAACGAAGCATATTTCACTGCTTCTAGGAGGTCTAGCATGACCAAAGGGAACTAACTGTCCTTTGGAAACTCCCATGCTACCAGCACAATTGACAACAAGAGCCATGCATAGTGGAATGTCCTGTTGAGCTCTTGTCTTCGCAGCAGTTCGCCAAGAACTCTCCACGAAGGTAGTTCGACCAGTTGAATTGGAATCCTTCAATGCACCGTGCTGTAAGCGTGACAATAGCCATTGGCACCTCATCAGTGCGGCACTTCCTCATCACCTTCCCCACTAAGATCTGTGTGGATACCTTCACAGCGGGGTCACAGATACTGGATATAGTGTATTCACGTGGCTTCTTCACCAGTTTAAATTTTTCTTTCATTGATTCTGCGAGAGACTACTCGCCAACTTTTCTGCCAAATATCATGGCTGAATTCTCTCCTGTATATGGTAGTCATTTTATCTAATGAATCAACCTATCTGTGATGGGTATCGGCTCCTCCAACCATAGACACCCATCATGCACTAAACACAGTAGCTACTTGATGACTAAAACTGTCATCGAGGTGCAGTTGTAGTGCCACCCAGAGCAAGTTGAGAAACCCTACCTTTTCTACTCCCTTGAGCTACCTCTGTGGCTCCAATGTGGTCATTCCCGAATTCGTATCAATGATGCGGCACATCAGCTACTTGGTCTCCAAGTGTGGGAACTTCTCATGGTTCACGAAGTCCCAGTATTCAAGTTTCAGTAGTGGCACTTGTGCTAAGTGCGGAGCATTAAAGACAATGTCATCTGATAGCAGAGGGGTTTGCAAGGGAGTCTTACTCTCATCAATGTCCTTTGACACCTTGGAATTAGGCTTGCGTTGAGGGACATACTCCGACAACTGAGTAATAGGGTCTGCACCCTGGGTATCAAGTTCCTCCACATTAACTCCCACATCCTCATTGTCCATCGGGATGTCTTCAATATCTTCCTCCTCTGGTTCTAAGTTTATGGCCTTGCCTTTATCCTATGTAGTAGG
The DNA here is from genome assembly GCA_000404065.3 of Pinus taeda. Taxonomy (NCBI): domain Eukaryota; kingdom Viridiplantae; phylum Streptophyta; class Pinopsida; order Pinales; family Pinaceae; genus Pinus; species Pinus taeda. The sequence goes on along the minus strand of APFE031703371.1, from coordinate 144,598 downwards.
CTTTAGTGGATTTCTTCTTGGTGAAGCATGCATTGATATGGCAGTCTGCTTACCCTTCTTGTCCTTCATGGTTTCCTTGGTTGGGGTCAACTTTGGTCTTGGTGTCCTTGGTGATTTAGGGATCTCTGCCAATACTTTGGCCACTTTTGGAGTGTCTACTTCTACCTCTATTTCCATTTCCTATGCCAACTCCTCTACTACTTGCTTGACACTTATAATTTATGTGGGTGCCGACATAACACTCTCTAACAGTGCTCGCAATGTCTCTGGAAAGTTTACAAATGTGGGAGTTTCTTTGAAAGCCTCGAAGAATTATCAGTTCATGGGTGCCTGAGAGCTCAACAACTCAATTTTCAAAATGCCAAGTGTTTTTTGTTGGACAACCACTTGTAATTTATAGGGCATTTTGAATTCAAATCCAACTGTTCCCCCCAAATTCGGTTCATTAATGTCAGAATGGCAGTATAATTTCAAGGATTTGAGGCATAAATTTCGTCTTAAATGTCATCCGCTCACTCCATTTGGCCACACTTCTGCCATCAAAACATGAAAAATAGCTTTAACGGTGACTTTTTGGTTGACCTGCGTGATTTCTCCCTAGGTAGCGCAGCTGCCTCCGCGCTGTTGCGGACGCTGTGACACTTCCTTGCTTTGCACCATCCTCTAATCACATAGTTCCCCAATTTGGGCAATGTATTTTATAGTCCCGCACCTCCTTTCAGATGTCTGGAGCAGTAAGACTATGCTACCTTCATCTAGTCACGTGGTTAGACCACTAGTGTATGGCTTCAATCGACTGCCATTCACCTTTCCTGGGAAGGGCTATCCATTCAATTTGACCAGATGTACCACTCCTCCATCAGTAATTTCCTTCATGACATAAGGCCCTAACCAGTGCATCCTGAACTTTTAAATTTATCAAACTTATTATCATATAACAAAACCAGGTCATTTACCTTAAATTTACGCAGCTTAATATCTCAATCATGCCATGCCTTTTCGCACTGCTTTTAGACCTACCGGTGAAATCTAGCTAGAAATCTCTCTTCCTCAAGTTCATCCAGTTGTGCAAGCCTTTCCTTCAGGGCTCTATGATCCTTCATACCTGTGAGTGCTGCTGTGTGCAAACTAGGCACAATATATTCCATAGGCATTACCGCTTCAACCCCATAGACAAGCCTAAAGGGGGTTTGTCCAGTCAAGTTATTGCATGCCATTTGATAAGCCCATAATACTACAGGTATGTGTAGGTCCCAATCACTTCGTTGAGCATTGCAAACCTTGGTTAGTGAATTCTATAATACTTTATTGAATGCTTCCACCATCCCGTTTACCTACGGGTGATAAGGTGTGCCCTTCTGGTGGTATACCTGAAATTCCTCCGTTAGCATGCTAATTGTCTCATTTAGAAAGTGTGTATCACGATCACTCATCAAGACCTTTGTACAGCCAAATCACATTAGTACATGCTCATAGAGGAACTTCGCGACAGTCACGTCTGTGCAATCCTTCACAGGTTGTGTCTCCACCCAACGAGTCAAGTATTCCATCGCAGTGATAATGTACCTCCATCCCATATTTCCTTGGGGCTAAATGGGTCCCACAAAATCTATCGCCCATTTCCCAAAGGGTTGCAATTTCATCTATCGATTCAAAGGATCTCATCCCTCTGCGATGGCCTACCAGTCCTTTGACATACATTGCATGCCTTGCAATATGCTTTTGAGTCCTGATGGAGGGTTGTCCACCACAACCCTACACGTAAAATCTTCTGCGTAGTCACTCTCCCTACATAATGTCCTCCTGCGATGCCCCCATGAGCATCCTCAATGATGCTGCTTCTTTCAAACTCAAGTACATATCGTCGCAATATCTCATCGACCCCATTTTGTATAGATGCTTGGTAATGACAGAGAAATCTACCACACACACCACTAATTCCTTCTTCTGCTAGACAGTGTATCCTTCCATGACATTTCCTATCATGAGGAAGTGTATTATATCCTCAAAATGACCATCCACAACGTGCATTGCAAATAGCTACGCATCAGGCAATCCCTCCTCCAAATTAGTGGGCTCTTTCCCTATTTCAATGCATGATAGATGGTCTGGTCCCACATTCAATCATCCAGGCTTCACAATAACCTCAAAATCACATTCCTAGAATAATAAAAGCCATCTCTAGATTCTCACCCCCAACACAGGCTTATTGACCAGGTACTTCAACGCAGAGTGATCTTTTTACATCTTAAAATGGCCTCCTAGTAAGTAGTGCCTAAACTTCTAGAGTGCGTATACCATAGCTAACCCTTCGTGCTCGATGGTGGAATAGTCCTTCTTCGCGTTGATAACCTTCTACTTGCAAACGTGATAACGTGGTCTAGGTCCTCTCCACCAGCTTGTGTCAGTACTGCTCCCAGCACTATACATGATGCGTGAACATGTACATGAAACTCCTTCTTCCAATCCGGGAAGACTAGGATCAGCGCAGAGACCATCTTTTCTTTCAGTACATCCAATCGCTTCTTATAGTATGCATTCCAGTAGAATGTGGCATCCTTCTTCAACAATTTCTCCATTGGCACGGTGATCTGGGCATAGCCTTTGATAAACTTTCTGTAATATCCCATGTGTCCCAAGGTAGCGCGCAACTATTTCACATTCCTTTGTACTTCCAAGTTTAGTATCACCACAACCTTCGTGGGGTCTACCATCAGTCCCTGTCTACAAACCACATGACCCAGCAGGGTCCCAAAGGGAATAGAAAACATACATTTCTTTAGGTTGAGAGCGATTTGGTATCTTCGATAGGTATCCAACATCAAGTGCAGGCTTGCTACATGGCATTTCAACAGCCGAAACACGGTCCAATAATAAAGTATACTTCCAGGAACTTATGAATAAACTCCTCAAACACATTAACAACTACACGTGAGAAAATCATAGGCGCATTCTTTAATCCGAATGGCTTTATAGTGTACTGGAAACAACCTCACTTAGTCGTGAAGGTTGTCTTGCTCCTATTTTCCAGTACGATTTTGTTCTGGTGGTACCCAGAGAACCCATTAGTGAAGGAATATGCTTCTTGGCCACCTACATTGTCCAACACTTCTTCAGTGAATGGAGTCGGGAAATGATCATGTATGCAAGCGTTATTCCGCTTTTTACGATCCACACATATCCTTATTTCATCCTTCTACTTCTTCTCTTGTACCACCATTGGGATTACCCAATCATATTCTTCCATAGGTTTAATGATGCCTGCTACGAGCATCTTGTCTAGCTCTAAGCAGACCTTTTTCTTATACTTCAGATTGAGATGGTAAGGCCTTTGCTTAACTGGCTTCGCGTCGGGTTTCAACATGATCATCATAACACCTAGGTCCCAGATTATCCCTTTTATATATGTAAACTTGGTAGGGAATAAAACCTAGCATTCGTGGAGAAATTCAGTGACCTAATCCACTGTCACATCTCCTAGTAATCTCCAATCTTCACGAATTTTGGCTCTACCTCCATACCAATGTTCACTTGTTTCGTTTTTAGTGGCACGGTTATATCCAAAATCTCAATCTGCGGTCCTTCAACCTCCCAGTGACCTTCTGTTTAAGAGATGTTAATATTTCACAGATCCTCATCCTCTTCTTCAGTGGTTACATTATAGCATTCTAGTGTGTGACTTATTTGAGTAGCCCACTGAGGCTAAATCAAGTCCAAAGGATCCTGTGGTATCCTAAAGATTGTTGCTTTCACCTCTTATAGCGCCTCATCAATACAGTCAAACCCATCTTCGAAATTGAATGTCATTATGAATCCATTGCACAAAACATCCCATTCACTTGTACCATCGCAGAGCTCTGTTTCTACATACCAGCTCATTGGGATGATGTCCAAGGTGTGATAGAACAAGTGCACCCATTTAGGTTGGGGCTTCTCTCCATAAGCCTGGGCCCTTTTGGCCAAATGCACACATGGACCATCCTGCCCATCATATATGTTTGTCATTCGCACCTTTGGCTTCCCAAAGCATGTTCTCATCATTCTCCTACACTCGTGCCAGCCATTAAAGCTTCCTTTGTGCGTACCCCACCACCATGCGAGAATAGTGTGCAATGCCCAATCTATCACCTAGAAGCGCTGATTTTCTGGTACCTCCCTCTCAAATGCATCCGAAAAAATATCTACATCATTCATGCCATCATAAGTATGCAAATTTCTTACCTCTAATGACACAAAGCGCAGCGACTGGGTCATCATGTTACAACTCAGTGTAGTTACTTCGTATAACCGATTCTACCAGTGCTCTAGTTCTTCATGAGAGTTTCAGGTGCATGAGATCTCACAATTCCAAGTAATTCATCCATCCGCGGTGGGATTCACCCAATCTTGGTCTCGCGTTGTTATCCTATAGATACAATCCATATCATCATCACTCTCATAATCGTACACTGGTTCAGTATAAAGCAAACCTTCAGTAGGATCTAGGGGTACTATTACACGTAGTGATTTCTTCTCAAATATCATCTTTCACTTCTTTAGATTGATCACCCCATTCATGTCAATAGCCCAATCAATTCCAAGGTGTGCAGGATAGGGGTTGCTGTCATCCAAAATTTTATTACTTCAAAATTAGTGAGCGCACTTGCACCTCAATGCCTACAGTCACCTCCTGCAGCCACCCAATGGGGAAGATCTTCTGTTAATTTTCCATCCTTAGCTGAATCAGAGACCATTGTAGCATGGGTCTCCCCATCCGTTCCCATGTCTGATTTGGTAGGACATTTGCATCTAACCCTAGGTCCAAAATAACCTGATCCATTTCATACTCTCCTATCTGCACAGTTAGTCTCATCTCTCGTCTTGTTCTTGTTTTATGCTTGCCAATCTTTCACACTATTCATGTCTCACCCAGAGCATTTCCAGTGCACCTATTTATGATCTCTTGTAACCCCTTCATAGCCTTGCTATCGCATAGTAACTTTGTATAGGTTTCCAGGAAAGTTGTAAGCATAGAAAGGTCCATCTCCCATCAATATTATCCTTACTTCTTGAGGTCGAGGCCTCAACAAAGCTCTTCTTCACTTCCATGAAGGTTTCACATGCACGCTCCAAATCAAACTCAACCTCCTTTACTGGAGCTTTGTGAACCCATGTACTATCTTCTGGTTGTTTCCCTTGTCATCTTCGGTTGTGATTCTGCATTCACGTTTGGATCCTCTTTATGTTGCTAAGACCTCATCATCTGCAGGTTCTGATTCAGCAGAGGTGATAGTGCCCCTTTGTCACATATCCTAGCTATCAACATAAGACAATCTTCTATTTCATGATAAAACAGAGTGTAATACTTGCATGATGGATGTGTTGGGTTAGTACAATCGTAGGCATAATGTCCTAGTCCTCCACAATTGTAGCAGATCAACTATCCTTGACCTCTTTCAGGTATTCCTCTACCTCATCCTTGTCCCCGCCCCTAAAACCATGTCCATGCCATCCCCGCACTCTGTTCAGGGGGCTGCGTTTCAACCTGAACCCTATAGGTGGGAGTTCTATCCATCATCAATTCATAACCTATGCAATTACACTCATCATGCCCTACCGACCTACAGAAGTTGCTAAATAGTTGTTGCGGTGTCTGTAAAAACTTCTACAATAGATGACAATTATCCATGGCATGTTTTTCTACTACCTAATAGATATCACACCACAATGCAAGCCCCATGCTTGGTCCTGCTTGAGCTTGTATCCTCCAAGGCATTGTTCCTCATCCTGTAAGGTAGTTCATGAAGACTAGACAATGGTCCTTGTCATGCCCCTGACTCTTGAATTTCAAACACCATACTTCTTTGTGCACCTCTGGTCGAACTATTCTATCACACTTCAAGCTTTGCATCTCTGTTATGCTTCTTAACTTGCAAAGCAATACCGAACAGAGAATATGCGAGAAAAATACCTAGAACAGAGAATATGAGAAGAAAATATACCCAAAACACAGAATAGCAATGATTTTATTACTCAGAGAGAATTGTTCACAGGCCTCTTCGAGGGGGCAACCTCCAATAGAGCAGAGCTCGATTACAAAAAAAGACACGATACTCCTCGCAGGGAGTCTCTATCCTTTATATATGACTCATACATGCAATACCACGGGCCAATACCGGGGTTTTATTAATACCGTCTATCTAATACTACCGCCCATTTTCCCTCTATCTAATACTACCGCCCATTTGCAACTAACTGTGGTCCCGTCATTAATTGCGGGTTAACCACTTACAAATATTAAT
>APFE031703371.1:73852-134311 GCA_000404065.3 Pinus taeda | reverse complement strand
CGGAGGGTATATGTGGAGTTGTTCTGCTTAAAACTCATATATAACTCCTGGAAATCCATTGTGATTGGTCCAAGAGTGCGGAGCCATTCAGCACCTAGGACAATGTCGCATGCCCCCATGTGTATGGCAAACATGTGGGTTTTCAACTGATAATCCCCCATTTGAAGTTTGACATTTTCACAACGGCCTTCACATTTCATTGTGCCTCCATCGGCAATTTGGACCTGGAAGTTAGAGACTGCCCGTACAAAACAATGTGCTGCTTCTGCGATTTTTTGATGAATGAAATTATGGGTACTTCCACTATCAATCAAGACTATTACTGGGCGATGTTTGAGAAAACCCCTGATTTTGAGAGTTTGAGGGGAAGAGATTCTTGCCAACGCATTGAGCGAAATAATTGGGTCGTCAGATACAATCTCCTTTTGGTTGTCTTCTTCTATTGCCTCTTGTTCCTCAAGAGGTGGATCTTCCTCAGTGGAGCTGTAGTCAGTGGCATCAATTTGAAAAATCTTGGGCTCCTTACATTTATGGCTAGGGGAATATTTTTCATCACAGTAGTAACATAGTCCTTGCTTCCTTCTCTTAGTCATTTCCTGAGGTGATACCTTTTGGACCTTAAGTGTCTGAGTCGTGGTATGAGCTTGTGGGGGACGACCTTTAGTGGGGAAATTGGGGCGGCTGTATTGGGCTGTTATGGCACGTTCCACCTTACGGGCTACCTGGCAAGCTTCCGACCATGTGGGAGGGTGGTGGAGTAGAACTTGGGCTTTGATGGCTTCTTTAAGACCACTGATAAAACATTCCGTGTAGAACTCATCGGAGAGATGCTGAGTGCGGAAGGCTAAGGCTTCAAAAGCGGTGATATATTCATCCACTGTACCCGTCTGTCGGAGCTTAGTGAGACTGCCCAAAAAGGAGTCTCCCTGTTCAAAGCGATCTTGAATAGCTTTGGTAAATTGGACCCAACTCGAAAAAGGTGCATTGCGACGCTGATGCCATAATGCCCATTGCCATCGTTGACTGTCCAAGTACATGGTCGCCACTCTAATCTTAGTCCACTCATCTTCGAGACGATTTAATTCGAAATACTGCTCCATTTGTGCTAGCCATGCGGACGGGTTAGAACCGTCAAATTTCTGCATATCCAACTTGGGAGGTCGCTGACTGAGTGGGAGATTTCTGTTGGGTGGTGGATGGGTGCGCCATGCGTGAGGAGAGTGGCTAGAATCACCCTCATGGTCATTATAGTGGTCCTCGAGAGCTGGCTCCTTGCCCTTATCGAGTGCTTGCGGTACCATGCTAGATAGTTTTTCAAACTTAGTGTTGAGCTCACTCATATTTGTTTCAATTTTGTCTAGTCTTTCATTGGCCATTGCTTGAGCTCTAGTTGCTACCACACACCAACTTGCTGAAAAATTGGGACCGCAATTTTTTTTTTTTGTGCAGAAATTGAATGGTACCACCGTGCTCAGCTCGTTGTCCTGATGTTGATGGGCTAGATCACAAATAAGTGCTTCGGAAGATCTCAAACGTTCTTTTTTTTTTTGAAAACTCCTAACGGAGTTTTACTCCTTCTTGATCAATACTGTAGTCATCAAATCCTCAAAATGTCACTGCCGCCAAAAGTCCTGCGAAAATTATAGCCCGGCACAGGAACCCTTCACAACTACTCCTATCTGGTGGATCTGAGAGATCTGGATCGTGGATCACTGCTGCTGCTGATCGGATAGAGCTACGGGACTGATGTCTACTGCTGCTGCACTCGCTGATCTGGAATAGATGATGTGCAATCCCTCGATAGAAAGGGAACTATGGTCTTGAGGAGTGTCAGTTGCTATAGATCGCAATATACATAAGGGTCTGACAGTAGTACTCGGCCCAATGTTTCAGGGCTCTAACTAAGGAGGATCGACCGTACCCTTAGCCGTACAACCTAACTACCCTATCATACGGGCGAGTAATCTCTCTGAGTGCTGTTCTCGATGTACTGTAGCCACAAGACGGCCGAAATTTTATCTATGGCGAGGCTTCAAGGTAGCTATGGGGCTTCCTATATACCTAGAGGGTACGTGGAAGACAGTCCGTGCGCGGTTTTGTCTAATGCACTACTACTCGAAGGGGTACCCACAGGGGTTACAAGGGAGTCCAACAGACGTGACCACCTCTTGTATTTCTTGCGTGCATGCCTCCCCAAATCCGCAGGTTTATGCGCTCAACGACATATCCCGTGGTTTAAAGACACCGGAACACGTCTCTAGCCAAAAAAAATTCGCTAAAATTTGGAGATCCCACCGAGCCCTGGAAAGTGCTCTGATACCACTTGTTATGCTTCTTAACCTGCAAAACAATACCGAATAGAGAATATGCAAGAAAAATACCCAGAACATAGAATATGCGAAGAAAATATACCTAGAACACAGAATAGCAATGATTTTATTACTCAGAGAGAATTGTTCACAGGCCTCTTCGAGGGGGCAACCTCCAATAGAGCAGAGCTCGATTACAAAACAAGACACGATACTCCTCACAGGGAGTCTCTATCCTTTATATATGACTCATACATGAAATACCACGGGTCAATACCGTGGGTTTTATTAATACCATCTATCTAATAATACTGCCCATGGACCCTTTATTTACTATTACCGCCCATTTGTAACTAACTGTGGTCCCTTCATTAATTGCGGGTTAACCACTTACAAATATTAATATGGGCTTTATTGACTCTTGACTATGACGTGATCCCATGACATGAATAAGGGGGTTAGGGTGGGACCCTAACAATCCCAAGGAAAATATTCTTCAACTATGCATGGATCTGTTGAACCCCGAGAGTTGGATCCTACATCGATGTTTCATGCAGCCTCATTACAATCTCCAAGGCCTCTGTCTGGGTTGTTATATTTTGATGCGATAGCACAACCCTTAAGTGTGGCAAGAGTGAAGCGACAAACCACTTGGGGTGTTGTCCATTTATTAGGTTCATGTTAGCTTCGCAAATTGTACACTTCAACCTCTAATCAAGTTCCCAAGTTGTCCCGCCTAGTTGCATCATGATTTATTTGAACCCTACAATAGACCGTGCTTCAGATTTAGGCCTACTGAATTCTCTATTTAGTGTTCTTTGGATGTTTGCCACTCCAACATTCGGGTTACCATTAGCATACTTGATATACCAGGTTAGCGTACAATCCTGGGAAGCATTAACCAATGTTACCTTCTTCATGTTATCATCTGTAATGCCCTCCCATACATCTTTTACAATGAACCAGAATTGGTGAGAGTCCTCATTCCTTAAGCCTTTGAATAAAGGCAGCTTCACCAAAATTGCCATACTAAACTATGGTGGAGGTAGAGGTGGTATGGGTGAAGTTGTAGGTGATGGTGGTGAAGCTAGAGGTGGTGTGGGTGGAGGTTGTATTCGTAGGAATCCTTGCCTTATTAACTGAATAACACTTTGTGGAGAAACATGCATTATTCCCTCTTCATCACCTTGTGGAGGTGAAATCAAGGGACTATGTTTAGGACCCTTTTTTCCTTCGTTTCTATAAGTTTTTCCGCTTCCTGTAGCTCCAAACCTTAAGGTAGCTATATAACCCATTTTTCTGACAATAACATTTTAATCCAGGTATTCAAATATCTCACGTACTTACCTCGTTTTCCTTTGAAAAAACATTGCTCGGCCTCACTATAGCTAACTGAGGTGTCGACCACAAATTCAGTTACAAATACTCCTATGACATGATTGATCCAATGATTGATAGCATGGGTGATCTTATCTTTTGATGCTACCAAACTTCGCATTAGTTCCGAGGTCCACACAATAAGACCATCAAGTTTCCACCTTCCATGGCTATCTGCTAGCTTCATGATCCACTCATATAGCTCAACCAGAAAGGAGTAGAAAAAGATATTGTCGATCTCTGTATATAGGTACCTGTCTAGCCACTATTCCTTTCTCAATCACAGGTTCCTATTTTCCTGTGCTGCAAATTCGTGGATATTCCTATCCAACCAGTCTCCAATTTCTTTCTTAGTGGGATTCCAGTGATACGACATCACACATCTCTTATGCAGATTCTGGTCTCGACAACGGAACCATTTGTTGCTTGATGGGACCTGACCTAGGTTCAACGACAATTAGGCAAACAAATCCTTACACTACTGGCCCCGTCGACATCAGATTACGGAGCGCAGACCAAAGTCTCACCCGAAGTAGTATGGGGGGATGCTAGAACCAAGTTTCCACACCCTGATATAGTTTTGATGTCATTTTATTCTTTCTATTCCTGCCTTCGCGCATTTCATTTAGTCTTAAGGCTCTGTATTTCTAACCCCTTATTCCTCCTTTCGATAGCTCCATGAAAGGGTACGATTGTCCTTCGCGCAGCCCTAACCTTCAATTCAGATACTTTCATGTTGCGAAGACAATGTATTACATAGATTGTCAAGTTATCTTAAGAATCTTACTTGTCTTATTAGATACTCACAGTTAGCACCATGTAAACAGATATTCTTATATGCGTTTAGTCATCCAACATAATTATACACATTCGCGCACCATATAAGCATTATAAAGGAAATTTATACATAAAATGAAAAGATGCATCAGTTAGAACAAAGACACAAAAATTTCATAATACTTCTCTTTTTACTAATATCTTCCAAGTGATTACAGACTCTAACCACCCTGCACACATGGCTGCAGGTGTCCGCACAATCAACTGTGGACTTCCACCCTAGGCCTCTGTGCACTCAGCTGTAGAGTCTCTACCCACGCTATGACCTAGAACATAGACTTTCTACTTCAGAGCTATGACTCTCTTACCTTCGGTGTCTCTAAAACTACTTAGAGCTTAGCTCTTTTTATACAATCCCATGGTCCACGGACCATGGATAGATCACTTACAACTGACTTTACAAAACTAAGGGCATACAACACTTTATGACTTATAACACCCACGTGCTCTGCGACAGAAAAATGTGGAGTCTTTACAAGTTTCTTACAAAATTTGACCAAAATATGGGCATTTAGCCCCAAAACTATCCTTTGGAGGATCTCATTCCCAACAACCATGGTGTGATGGGATTCTTTTATTTGGTTGAGTTTGGATTGCTGGAAGGTTTTGGAACTGAGTGAGGTGGTCTAAGGAAAATTCCCAAGGGTTAGGGGTGGAGGTGGTTTAATATCCAGGAAGCCCTTAATAGGTGGGTGGAGGTAGGAAAATTCCTCAAGGTATTGGTGAAGAAACTCTAAATCATCCAAGCTTGTTTTGGTCTTCATGATCTCTGTAACTGTTTTGGTGAGATTACGATAACCTGAGGGTGGAGGTGGTTTAATCTCTAGAAATACATGGTTTTTTATGTCTTGGTTTTCTTATGTGATCTCTTGACTGTTTTTGGTAGGATCAAGGTAGCCTAAGGGTGGAGGTGGTTTCATCTCTAGGAATACATAGTTTTTTTTGTTTTGATATCCCACATCCCCGCTTGGAATAATGCATGGGAGTGATTGGCTAAAAGAAAGATTTGGTTTAACTCAATCTATGGTCAGGCGGTACGTGTAAGTTCCTGACTTAGTTGGATTTTGAATTAATTAATAAGATCTATTTTCATATTGTATTCTATGATCATTTGTACATATTAATATGGTGATTTGATGGTTGTTATTTCATGGTTAGTAACTTGGTTATATGTTGATTATAAGCATGGATTTTCAATGTACTTTAGCTATGTCTTGTTTGGTATTTGATAAGTATTTGATGGTTAATGAATGCATGGGCTAAACAATGTTATTTTAGTTATTATGAGAGGAAATTAGACCTTGGTGTTTATGAGATAATTTTCAGACTCTTTTGTTGATATATGCATTCATGACCTATAGATTACATGTTTTCCATATGTTTGACGAAATGATTGTCATGGTTAGGCCTGGTTAGGTCAAGTTTCTGATTCAATTTTGTATGTTAGCATTGTCATTAAATTATTTATTGTTCTGGAAAGTCTCAAGAATTTACGTTATCTGGCCTAGAATTGTGGCTCAGATCTCAGGACCACATCCTCTAAACTGAGGATTTTGGGCTACAATTGCACATAGGTAAGCTTGTGCATGATGTTGGAGGCTCACAACCACACTCATGTAGTATTGTGCATGCATTTGGGGTGTTAAGTCACTGAAAAGGTGGTTTATCTTAGGGTTTGGTCACTTGTGGTGGTATTTTGCACCATGAGTGTCTTGTAAGCCCTGTAGGATGTCAATTTGTGGTTATTAAGTCTTAGTTGTCATCCCCACTTCCATATCTAAAGGTTGGAGGTTGGGTCATGTCATAATAACTCTTCGTCTCATGTTTACCTTGGAAGATCAGTGAAATTGGGTAAATGTGGGAGGGGGCAGTTATAGGTTGGTATCAGAGCACCTAGGTTCAACACTTGGACTGGATGGGTAGAATGTGTTTTCCATACATGTATGTCAATGTCTATTTGGTTGTTATGCATGCATTGTCATGTCTATGGTTGTCGTGCATGAGGTCATTATATGCAATTGGTGTTATCATGCATGATGTTGACATATTGATATGATTATGTATATACATGTATCGTGTTAATCTGGATTGAGTTTTTAGATGAGATAACCTCCCATAAACTTCACTAAGATATGTTGAGTATGTTTATATTTGGTTATCTGACATGGTATGTTTACAGGAAGAAGTGGATCAAATATGACTAGAAAAAAGGTGGATTACGGTCACAAGACTCTCCTTATAGATCATATGAGCGACACGGAGATGAGTATTCTCTTGACATAACAAACACCTTATGAAGTTTAAAGGAAAATATTAGAAGTAGCAAGGAAGATAATGATAAAATCATTTAGTCACAAAGAAAGGCTTGCCAGCGTGTAGGAAAAACAAGCAGAGGTCAATTTCATTATCCTTCATATTTTTTCATACTTGCAGAGATAGGGACAACAACATATCAGTTATGGATAGGTGGGCAGTACTAGTGGGGAATATGATCACAAGTCTTGTAGAGGGAACATAACATACATGAATGATAGAGTCAGAGAAGGTAGGTTCTTGGATACACCTGACATGAGAGGTAGTGTTATGGGTTCTATTCTAGTTATGTTTTAGACAAGTATCATGGTGATCATTGCTATCATCCTTACAAGAGGAGTGAGAAGGGATATTTTCTGGATGAGTTCAAGAAATCCATGCCACCTACATTTGATGGAGAATTGAAGAAACTAGAAGATGCAGAGGCATGGTTGCTTGGAATGAAGAATTTTTTTGAGATACATAGAGAAAATGAAGTCCACGATAGATATTTTAGCCTCAAATGGAAATAAGACATCTGGTGGGAAGATGTGAATCATGTCAGAGACATTAGGACAAAGGAGTTGAGTTGGCATGAAATCAAGAGACTCTTCAAGAAGAATTACTTGTGAGAAAGGTACTATCATGGAAAGGCCAAGGAGTTCTATGATTTGAAGATGGTATCTATGATAGATGAAGAGTACATGACTAAGTTCTTGGAGTTGTTCAGGTATGTGCCTTATTTGAAGCATGAAAAGACAAAAGTTCAAAGATTTATTAGTAGACTAATATTAGCATTTAAGGATCGGATTATGTATGATGAGCCTTAGTCACTGGAAGAAGTCATTAGAAAGTTGAATTATTGTTATGAGAAACTAAAACATAAGGCTGAGTCTAAGTGAGATTTGAAATGGAATGAAAAGAAAAATAGAAAGTGGCCACTGAAGCGGGGAGGACCTCAGGATGCAAGTGAGAAGGAACATTTTTCTCCTGACAAGAAGTTTAATGTAGTTGAGAAGGGACATGGGCCTCAGCCTAGAGAGATGTATAATAAAGGTAGTGGAAGGGAACCATTGCAGTGTTAGATACATGGCAAAGATCATCACAAGAAGGATTTTCCATTGTCTTATGGTGGAATACCTCATATCTATAGTGCTCAGGAGGCACAGATAGTTGGGAATGTTGGGAAGAACATTCCTCGGATCTATGTAACATCATATAAAAAGTAGGCATATCACCAAGCATCCATTATTGAGACAGAAGGTAAGCTTTGTGGTCAAGTTGTTTCCATTTTGTTTGATCCTAGATTTAATTCTAGGTACGTTAATCCTAACCTCATGTATAAGTGCGGTTTGATAAAAATAAGTGCATGCAGAGCCTTAGTTGGTGGAGTTGGCTATAGGTACTAAGAAAAGAGTTCATCATTGGGTAGGAGCTTATGAATTTGAGCTTAATGGTATGCCTACATCAACGCATCTAATGTGCTTCCATTGGGATCATATAGTATGATTTTGGGAATGGATTGGTTGTACCTACATAGGACTAAGGTGGATTTTTATGATAAGGTTATTAAGTGCTTGGATGATGATGGAGAGAAGAGAATCATGAAAGGTAGGAAGAATCCTACATCAGTGAGAATAGTTACAACGATTCAGGAAAAGCGAAGTTGTAGGAAAGGGTGTGTATTGTTTATAGTTCATGTTTCTAGTGATAAAGGTAAAGATGTTGAGGATGCATAAATATTGAAGAGGTACCCGATCGTGCAGTAGTTTTAGGATGTATTTATAGTAGATATTTCAGAGTTTCCTCCTCATTGGGAAGTGAATTTCTCTATTGAGTTGGTACCAGGAGAAACACCAACAACAAAGGTACCTTACATGATGAGCACTCCAGATCTAGTGGAACTGAAATTGTAATTGAAGGAAATGCTTGAAACAGATAGATTAGGCTAAGTGTGCAACCTTGGGGTGCACCCATGTTGTTTGTGACGAAGAAGGATGATACTCTTAGGTTGTGCATTGATTATAGGAAGTTGAACAAGGTGACAATCGAGAATAGGTATCATTTACTGAGGATTGTTGATTTATTTTATTAGTTGAAGGGAGAAATAGTGTTCTCGAAGCTTGATTTGAGATTAGGATATCATCAGGTATGCATTAAAGAAGAGGACATTTACAAGAGTGACTTTCAGGCTAGGTATGGAAATTATGAGTTTGTTGTGGTTCCTTTTGGTTTGACTAATGCTCCAACATCAATAATCAAAACATTTATCTAAGAATAAAAACAATTAACATACCTTCTTAACAATATAAAATCCTATTTAATCATTTGAATAAGAAGCATAAACATATATCAATAAAAATTACATAATCATTATTTAACAAACAAGAATTCAAAGAATAATGCATAATAATAAAATAAAGGTATTAAACTATTAATATTAATATAAAAATTGAATAACAATTTAGTCATTAAGATTATAGGAGGTAACCTATTTAAGAAATAAAAACATAATCCTATAAACAAAATATTTCATAAGCATTAATTAATATACAATAATTTAAATAATGATGCATATCAATAAAATAAAAAAATATTAACTATTAATATAAAAATCTGAATAACAAATTAGGATTAAATTATGAAAACATAGGACTTAAATATCAATAATAATAATTAGATTATAATTAAGAAAACAAAGAGTCGGCCATTTGGCTTCACTTTCTGCAAGTATCATATTTATACCTGCCAAATTGCTTCTTTTCTCCTCACAATTTGTCCTGATGATGAGTCTAGTTTCAGACTCGAAACGTCGACAACAAAATATGGAAACTGTGGAAAATCCGAACCTCAGTCAAAAATCCCACCACAGTAATCTGCAATCTAAAATAATTTCATGTGTTTGATGAATAATGTGTTTTGTCCTTGTCTGGACAAGTTTGTGATAGTGTTCATTGATGATATATGGGTATATTCTAAGAATGGGGAAGAGAATGGAGACCACCTGATAACAATGTTAATATTTTTGAGAAAGAAATAGTTGTATGTTAAGATTAGTAATGTTAAGTAGGAGTTGGGTTCCTGCCCTTTCATCTTGACCTCTATGTTTATTTTAATATTTAATTTGTTGTATTCGTTATTTTGTTTTGTTTTTATTTTTCATATATATCTATATATATATCTATATATAATATATATATATATATATATATATAATATATATATATATAATATATATATATATATATAATATATATATATATATATATATATATATATATATATATATATATATATATATATATATATATTATTTATTATTATTAGTATTAGTATTATTATTTTATTTTTATTTATTTCTTTATTTTTTCCTTTTTTTTTTTCTAAAATTCTTACATTTTCAATTTATTGGTTTTTTAATGTGTTTTTTAACTTCTCTTAATGGTTATTTAAGTTCTTAATATTAGTAATTATTTTATTCTTTTTATATTTTTTATTTAGTATCTTTCCCGTCTAATTAACTTCATTAATATTATTTTAACCTAACTAATTTTTAACTTTCTTCTTATATCTGAATTTATTTAATTTACTCAATTGAATTTCTAACATTTACATCTCGCACCTAGGGCATCTATGCTATTTATACCTAATTTCATATCTAATTTTTCACCATTGTCCTGAGGATGAACCACAATAGATGGTTCAAAACATTGAATCCAAAACAGTGATGTGACTATTCTGAAAATCATTTTGATAAGTTTATTTTATTTCATAAATAATTTGATTACTTGGGACATGTTGTTTCCAAGGAAGGCATAACATTTTATCCAGAAAAGATAAGAGCTATAATGGAATGGGAAGCTCCTAGGAATGTGGATGAGGTCAAAAAGTTCATGGGGTTAGCAGGTTATTACAAGAGGTTCATTAGGAACTTCTCATAGATTGTCTATCCTATTACATCATTTTAGTGAAAAGGGAAGAAATTTGGATGCACATAGGAATTTTCAGCTAGCTTTGAGTAGTTGAAGCAATTGTTTACAAACACTCCATTTTTAAATATTGTAGATCCATATAAAGATTTTGTGGTGTGTACATATTCTTGCAAAAGAGGACTTGGTGGATTCCTAATGCAGGAGGCACAAGTGGTATGTTATGATTCAACAAAATGGAATGATCACTGGCATAACTATGTGACGCATGATCTTGAGTTGGTAGCAATCATTCATGCATTGAATATGTGGAGGCACTATGTTATTTATAGGAGGTTTGTATTGATGAGTGATCACAGTGGGCTAAAATACTTGTTTGACCAACCTAATTTGATTGTCTAGAAGGCTATATGGTTGGCCCTTCTCAGTGAGTTTGACTTCGAGATTAGGTACATCAAGGGTAAGGAGAACAAGGTTGTATCTTCTCTTAGCAAAAGAGTGAAGGTAAATCATATAGCAGTTATGAGTCGATATGGGAAAAAATTATAGGATCAGATCCTATAGGTAGGACAATAGGATGACAGGTACTAGAAACTTAAGAACATGTTACAGCAGTAGGGTACAAGTGAATAGGATGTGGATTATCATCTCATGGTAGATGGTTTGGTGAGGTTTAGGGACAAGATATATGTGTCAGATAGTGGTGAGATCAAGAATATTATCTTGAGGGAATTTCATGGCAATCCATATTCAAGCCACCCAGGATATCAAAAGACTTTTAAAGTTGTCAAGAAGTTATACTATTGACTGAATTTGAAGAAAGAGGTAGTTGAGTTCATCGCAAGGTGTTTGGATTGTCAACAGGTAAAATTAAAGTGCAATCACCTAGGTGGTTTATTGTAGTTGATTTTGATTCTAAAATGGAAATGAGAGGTCATTTCCACGGATTTCATCACAACTTTTTCGAGGACATCTAAAAAACATGATTCCATCATGGTTTTGGTTGACATGTTGACCAAGGTAGCTCACTTCATTCCAATAAAGTCTTCTAATTCATCCAGTGAAGTAGCTCAGGTCATCATCAGGGATATAGTGGGATTTCATGTTGTTCCTAGGAAGATTGTATCCAAGACATATGTTAGGTTCACTTGTTGGTTTTGGAAGGAGTTTTTTATAGGTTTTGGTACAAAGTTGGATTTTAGTACAACTTATCATCAATAGACAAATGGATATACATATATGGTCAACAAGATGTTTGAGGACATGTTGAGGATGTTTGTCATGCACTAGCAGAGGAGTTGGGAGGAGTATCTTCCACTGGTAGAGTTTGTGTATGATAATGGATATTAGGAGTCCTTGAGGATGAGTCGGTTTAAAGAAATTTGTGGATAGAGTTGTAATACTCCCATTAGCTGGAGTGATTCAGTAAACATGGTGTTGATTGGACCCCTAACATGTTGGTACAGATGAAATAGGAAATGCAAGTTATTAAGAAGAATCTAAAGGAATCACAAGATAGGTAGAAGAGCTATACGAATAATCACAGGGAATTTGAAACATTTTATTTTGGCAAGCATGTGTACTCCACATCAAGCCCAAGAAGAGATCCTCTAGGATTGGATCATGTGCCAAGTTGGCACCTCAGTATTTCGAACGTTTTGAGATCCTTATGAGGGTTGGACAAATGACATATAGACTTACACTACCATGAACAGTGAAAGTCCATGGTCTTTTCCATGTTTCATTTCTTAAAAGATATGCGAAGGATTTTGATCATGTGATTGACTGGTTTGTATTATAGGTGGGACCAAAAGGAGAATCTATCCTGAAGAACAATGCATATTGCAACAGAAATAACTCATGCTCTAAAACCGAGCAATCAAGCAAGTTAAAGTGCAGTGGAAGCACTTTGGGCCTGACGAAGCTAAATGGGAGATGGTTGATCAGATGCGAGCTATGTATCCTTCATTGTTTTCTAGTTGAGGAAAAGAAGTTTTGGTATATTTACATATTTATGTATGGTTTCTATTGTAAATACCACAATGAGCTATGTTATAAAGCTCACGTAAGCGGTATGATTTTCATGTTGTCATGTTTGTCATGTTGGTTTTTATTTTCAACAAGTTGTTCATTGTAAATACTGCATCGAGCTAAGTTATAAAGCTCCATGGGAAGTATGTTTTCGTTTTCAACAGTTTTGTTGTTCATAGGTGTCATAGAACACTTAGGAAAATGCTACCCTAAGGGGGAGGAGTTTGTAACAACGTTGTAATAAAAGTTCAAGTAGTAAAGTTAATAAAGGAAAAATATGACCAAGGTCATGGGACATGTATTCCAAGTTGAAAGTTGGGAAAAAAATCCTAGTGGGTGTCACTTTCAGTTTATTATGGCTAAGGAAATTGGCAAAGGAAAAGAAGCATTAATTGGAATTTATTTATGAAAATAAAGGAAAATAGGAGAAAATGGAGATGAAAGTTTGTAGATTTTCATGGGATGAAAATTGAAGGAAAAATAGTGGAAAATAAATAAATAGAGACCTCAATGAAAAAAAGGCTTCTAAGGATCAGTTCACAACTTGCTGGTTTAGATTTTGTTAGTTTAGTTTTGGAGCTTTCTTTATTCTCTCATACTATTACACACTTAGAGCATTCTTGGAGCACTCTAGAATTGGAGAAAGCAAGCAAAGGAAGGTAAAGGAAAGAAAAGGAAAGCAAAGGACAAGAAAAGAAGGTTGGATCAAGCATATTTAGCAGAAATATTTGCAGCTAACATGTTGCATGTGTGATTTCCTAGTTGGTTTGAGAAAGCATGGTACATGCATTTGTGTATTTTGTTCTCTTGTTGTCATTGGCATGGGTTTTGCTAGGTGTGACAATGATTTCCACCTTCTATTACCATTTCTGGATAGCCATTGTGTGACGGGGATTCTTTATTTGGTTAATATTTGGATTATAAGAATGTTTTGGAACCGAGTGAGGTGGTCTCAATAAAATTCCCAAGGGTTGGGGGTGGAGGTGGTTTAATCTCTGGGAAGCCCTCAAGAGGTGGGTGGAGACAAGAAAATTGCTCAAGGTATTGGTGAAGAAAAACTGAGGCATCCAATGTTGTTTTGGGATTAGTGATCTCTTTACTAGTTTTGGTGAGATTACAATAGCCTGAGGTGGAGGTGATTTAATCTTCAGAAAGCCTTGGTTGTTTTTGTCTTAGTTTTCTTATGTGACCTCTTGACCAATTTTGGTGGGATCACAGTAGCCTAATGGTCTAGGTGCTTTAATCCCTGAGAATCCATGGTCTCTTATGCCTTGAGATTTCATAATCATCCTTGCAATATTGCTTGGGGGTGATTGGCTAAAAGAAAGATTTGGTTCAGCTCAATCTACGATCTGGTGGTACGTGGAAGTCCCTGGTTTGGTTTGATTTTACGTCAATTAATAAGAATTATTTTCCTATTGTATTATATGAGAATTTTTAAATTATATTATGGTGATTTCATGGTTTTTATGTCATAGTTAGTAATATGGTTATATTTTGGTTATAAGAATAGATTTGAAATGTACTCTAGTTATGTCGTGTTCGAGATTTGATAAGTGTTTGAATGCATGTGATAACAAGTGTTATTGTATCTATTATCAGAGGGAATTATACCTTCTTGGTGATTCTCAAATAATTTTAGATTCTTATGTTCATATATGTATCCTTGACCTGTAGAAAACATGTTTACCATATGTTTGATGAAATCACTATCATGTTTAAGAATGGTTAGGTTAAGTTTCTGATTCAAGTTTGTATGTTCAGCATTGTCATCAAGTTATTTTTCATTTTGGAAAGTCTAAGGAAATTCTAGACAATGATCTAGAGGCTGGCCTAGAATTTTGGCTTAGATGTCATGACTGCACCCTCTGAACTAAGGATTTTGGGCTACCAACACACTCAGGTAGGCTTGTGCATGTAGTTGGAGGGTCACAACCACACTCATGCAAGATTGTGCATGCATTTGGGGTCTTAAGTCACTGAAAAGGTATTTTAGCTCAGGGTTTTATCACCTGGGGTGGTATTTTGACCCTTGAGTGTCCTGTAAGCCCTGTAGGGTGTTAGTTTGTGGCCAGTAAGTCTTCTTTCTTGGCCCATTTCCATAATTGAAACTTGGAGGTTAGGTCATTTCATAGTAACTCTTTGTCTCATGCCTACCCTGGAAGACCAGTGAAATTGGGTAAAAGTGGGAGGGGTGGTTACACCCAAAGAATCATAGGGTTTGAAGGAAACCCTAGGGAATCTTTTTTCTTACAAAAAAGGTTATGGTTTGGAGAAACCCTTGAAGTGGCCTTGGATATGACCTAGGTTTTGTAGCATTAAAACCCTAGTGTGAATCAAAATCTTCTTTATCAGCGAGAATATATTGATTTCTTAAAGTACCTATGACATATTTATAGAAACCCTAGTTTGACTTGTCTCCTAACTAATGGGAGATGATGTGTTGTAGTGATTATCTTGTAACTAGGCTTGAAAGGAACAAAAAGAGAATATTGGTGATACTCAAGAGGATGAATTTCTTCTAAAGACATCATTGAAATATGATCGATGGAGAGTGGTGCCTCTTATCGAAGAGGAAGACATGATTACAAGGGAGATGAGATCTACCTATAATATACATTAAAGATAAGTATTTTCAAGACTTATGCCATTTCTTTCTGTCCCTATTCCTGTGAATTTATTCTTTTCAATGATTGGTAATTCTTCCTACATGAGTATTTTATTTGTTCACTAACTTTTTTTATTAGGATGTGATCCATCTTAAGGATAATCAAGATTCAAAGTAGTGTAGGAAGGGTTAGATCCAAGAGGGAACTAGTGCAAGAAAATGAAGGTGCCGCTCTTAAATCTAGAAGAGAAAGACATTCCTGCCTCATCACCAGGTACACTTTCATTATGATTATTTACTTTACCATTATTTCTCTTCTCTTGTTCTAGGTCATGGGTATATATGATTAATGTGAGGACTAAGCCCTCTATATGGATATTGAGGAATTTGTGGACCCATCCCATGATTAGAGTGCCACTTGAAAATGGACAAGAGCTCGACACCTCAAAGGAAGGGTTGCAGTATCCTTGGTTGATAAATATGATTGAAGAAGCTTCCTATTCAAATGGATTAGATTGAATGTAACAATATGATATGATGTTGAGAATGGCATGTCCTTCGTGTAAGGACTATTTTCGATGATTAAGATGTAGCAGTGTTTGATGCTTCCATGATGTGGTTCAATTTATGATAAGAAATATGCTCTTAGAGAAAGAAGGTTATATTAGCTCCTGTTTCCAAATGACTTATTATAATATACATGTGTAGTGAGCTTCATATATGGAGGAAGGAGCACATTTGTAGTTATTTTGGGACTTGAAGGGGAATGAATAGTAGATTCATGATTTCAAATTGAAGAAAGTTCCATATAGACTCTAGGAGGTTCCGTGGGCCAGGGAAAATTTTAAGGATTGGAGTTTAAATTAAATTTTAGACACCTTGGAAAATATTATAGTCCCTATAGCCCACCTATGAATATTAATCCCTAAACTTCTCTTTGCCTTGGGCTTAACATCATGAAAAATTTTAGGGGCTAATTTTCCATGATTTTTACACAAAAAAATTGCCAATTTCCAATTTTTATAAAAGATGATTCACCCAAATTTTAGAATATAAAATTAATTTACCTTAAAAATCACCAATTATATAGAGACTATATATAAAATCATTATAAATTTGAATAATTTTAAAAATATGTCAATAAACATTTTATAGTTTTCATATTAGGGATTAGTGAGATTCACCAATGTTTTTAAATCTTCAAGAGAATTTTTCATCCTTAAAATTTTCCTTGCTTAACATGATTTGAATGATAGAAATATGATGCAAACCCTGCCCTCTCTTCATAATTATAGGTATGTCTTTGAAATTTTGTTTTATATACTGAAAATTTATTTTTAGTATGATTAGGATCATCTTAACATTTAGTGCCAGAGGGAGTTGGCTCTTGAAGCCAAGATGGCCCACTTCTTGATATTAGAAGTGTAACAAAGAGTTCATGTGGAATCCTCTGTCAAGTGAAGTATGATGTTAGATATTTGATATGATAATTTCCACTAATAAAATGAAGATAGCTTACTCATCAAATACAATTTTGATGGATTCTTGATTTGTAGTATGTCGTTTGAGCCATATAGAGCTTGGATATGTATATTGGAATGCTACAAAATTGGTATTGGGATACCTAGACAATGTAGTCATTCATGAACTTAGATACATGTCAGATACTTGAGACTTTATGGATACATTGATGTTGAGAATGTTGTTGACTTGAAGAGCACATCTGAGTGTTGTCTTAGGTAGAACCTATTTTCCTGGATGATTTCATCGTGTATAAAATGTTGCTTTGAAAGATAGTGTGCATTCATGCTAGCATGCATGGTTTCTAGACATTATGGTCGAGAAATCGCTTTGAATATTTTTTAGAGCATATGATGGGTACGACTACACTATGACATGTTATGGGTTCTGACATGCAAAGAATCATGTGTTCCATGAAAGGTTTAAGCACATTGAGATTAGATATCACATTATCCATGATCTAGTGCAGTAAGGAGCAATGAGACTAAATCACATTTTGATTAATGAGCAGGTAGAAAAATGGATCCCTGTGTTGTAGTTTATGAGATTTTAGTTGACCCGATATTCTCTAGGTGTAATGCACTATGGCCAGGACCAACAGTCGTAAGCCTAGTGAAGAAAATAATGAGATGAAGGGGTCCCTATTGATCGAGGACACTAAGTTATGATATTCCCCCTTGTTTGAGTAATTAGGGAGAGGAATTGAGTTGGAGATCTCCTGGGTTGAGGAAACTTTGAACAATAGGATAGGGTGTGATCCTTACCCTTCTGGTAAGTAGATATTGCCTATTTTCGCTATAGGGTATGTGTGTAATCCTTGTATTTTATGACAAGAGGGTGTCTCCCCCTACCATCAAGTCTCAAACTTGGCAGAGTATGCCCCAATTGGAATCCTCCCACAAGTTGGGCTTGTTGGTATTGCCACAAATCTATCTAATGGGTGAGAAGACTTGAGATAAGGTGTGATCCTTACCATTTTTGGTAAGTATTATATTTCTCAAGTGATGGGATGCAGGTGTTCTACCACATAACTCTGGAGGGTCATGATGGGAAGATCAAAGGACAATAACATAGAGTGTGATCCTTACCTCTCATGGTAAGTAGTTCTCATTTATTGTCATAGGGAAATAGGATAGGGTGTTATCCTTACCCTTGTGGTAAGCGGACCTCACTTATTATACTTGGATATATGGTGGTAGTTGTATCTCCCTTATGAATATTTTTCTTCTTTAGATCAAGACATCATTGTTTAACTGATTATCAAAGGAAACAAGTGAAGATGAGAAGTGATGAGATAGATGTCTTGCTGATACAATTGAGATGAGGTCATGGAACTTGAATTGGAATCCAATAGGGTTTGGAATATCTAATTTATCTCCCCTACCATAGATTGTGGATTAGTCATCTTCTATAAGATGAAATGATGCATTTGAGATGAGATGGAAATTCCTCCCTATCTAGGAGGGAGTGTTGAAATTTTTGTATCTTCGGGATGAATTTCCCCAAAAAGGACACCACCCTACCCCAAAAGAAGATTTATTTTGGACAAAAGAAAATTCTATTGGATAAAAGAGAAATTTCATTGTTATTAATTTGATTATTTGTGAAATACATTAATTTGAATTTTATGTTTCTCACAAAATATTTTATATTGACCTCAAGTCATCCTACCTTAAGGGATGTGACCCTTCACGCTAAGGATTAACTATAAATTCCATATTGTGTTACTCATTTGATATTTTAATGGCACTCCTCTCTACATGGTTTTGAATATTCTATTGGTTCATTTTTCCTATTGCTCGGATAAAACCTGTGATGCCTCACATATTACAAAAGGCTCACAAATGTCCTATAGCTCGTGTATATATTTATGTGGGTCAATTTATGTGATGTGATTTCTATGATTTTGGTTTGTATGGAAATTTTGTGTGGTAATTATTTGTGGTATGACAAGTTCACATGGAAATTATGTGTGGTACATATGGAAATAAATTATCTATCATTGGCTCATATGGTAAACAGTTGTCCATGGCTCGTATAGTGTATAATATTCTATGATTGGTTTCAGGATCGCATTCTTATATGTTGGAATCACATTCTATATCATGGAATCATATTCTTATATAGATCCAATGATATCACATTTACATATGCTATGGTTTGTGGTGTGCATTATGTATCTCACATTACAACGAAATCACATTTATACATGCTATGGTTTGTGGTTTTTTTTTTTTATATAAATCTTTTTGGTTACAGTGGTTCACTCTTCTTGGTGGCTCATTGTCTTTGTAATTACAGTGGCATGATTATATATCATTGTGACACATAATTCTCTTAGATGGTTCACAATGTTGTGATAAGACTTGCTCTATGGTTTGTATATACAGTTCCCACATTATCCACAATGACTCACTTTATGGTATGAGTCTTTCATATTGATCACCTTCTATATTAACTATACTGAATGGTTGAAAATGTCCATATATAAATATTACAAAAATACCTTTGATATTATAATATCCCTTTAGTATAACATTGACTTAGATATTTGTCTATGACAGTGACAAATGCATAACAAAAATAACAGTGACCAATAACTTTATTACAGTGACATGATAATATAAATATAATCTACGCTCCCTTAATTGTGATGATATATGGCTATGATGAGTGTGCTTTAACGACTGTAGTATAGTACCCTTGTTGAAAGTGTTTTTGATGACAATAATAACATACCGTAGTTGACAGTAACCCTATATATATGTCATAGATCTATGGCAGTGACTTTGGTATGGAACAATGATCTATACTTATGATAGGGACAATGACCCATATGTATCGCGGTGATCTTGCATGGAATAACCTTGTTTTATGGTAGAGATATTGATGATTGTCATGGCAGAGATAGTA
Organism: Pinus taeda; assembly: GCA_000404065.3. Lineage (NCBI taxonomy): Eukaryota > Viridiplantae > Streptophyta > Pinopsida > Pinales > Pinaceae > Pinus > Pinus taeda. Next base: position 114,494 of record APFE031703371.1, on the reverse strand, counting down.
GTTGTTATTGTCCTATATTATAGTAGTCAAAAATAAGTTTTGTCTTTTAAATTATTTTGGCAAAAGTATAAAGGTTTTGCTATGATCTCTTAGAAGTCAATCTATTCGTCTTAGTATAGAATTAAATATTATATTATTTTTGTAATTATTTTAGAGTGTGTGAAAAATGATGTAAAAATAGTTATGGATTCCCTTAACATTGATTCAAGTAGGTCTAGGGTTAATCTCTCATACAAGATCATCAGTGAGGTCATAGTGAGTTTTGTCTTCTCATCATTGGCATATATTAGTGGGGTTAGATAGTCATTTAGTTTTTCATCTCACATTATGCCATGACATCACCAATAGTACAATGGTTATGAGGCATGCTTTGCACTTCATTCAGTTGCAGCACTTTCATGATTAAAGCTCAAAATTGCAATGATTATCCTTGAAATTTGGTTTTGGTCACTTTGAGAGTTCAAAAACTTTTTTTAGCATCTAAAATATCGTAGCTCCATTCTTTGTTTCATCAAAATATTTATAAATGTTATGCAGGAAATCCCTTCTACATATAGAGGCGATCCCTCTAGTCCAGTGAGTTGATCTAGTAAAAGCCAAAACAAATACATGAAAAAAATCTCCTAGTTTAATTCAGAATGACGCGAGAGAGGAAATATGGCCTACCTCAATCCTATGCAGTCACTTTTCGATGTCAATCTTGATCTCCTCACTTCCAATCTCGATCCTCGCTATTATGTTATGAAGGAATACTTGCAAGAGAGATCAAACAAAGACATCAAAGGAAAAGCATAGCATATGAATTCTAATGTAAACAATACGACAGATCAAGGAGAATCATACTAAGCAAGTAGTCATTTACGTGCTTATGGAAAGTAAAAAATCATTGTATTAATAATAAACACAAGAGGGAAGCATACAACCACTGCCTTGATATTGGAAGCCTCCTTTGGGATGGGTTTCCAAGTCTAAGCCAAAACTTATACAACTATCCTTTCTCCTTCACAAATTGGCAACAATTATGCACAATCTAGCAGCAACATGACCAATCTAGTCTGACCAACCATTTGAGGGTGTAAGTGAATGCATTTATAGGGAAGGAGAGGAAGTTAGGGATCCACAAAAGGGGAATGAAGGTCCACATATTAAGGGGAAGACCCCTAATGGTAGGAGCAAGGACTCAAAATGGGAGAACTTAACCATATCCTTATTCAACAATAACCATCTTGCCATTCTCGAAGCTTCTAGCAAGAGAAGCTCCTGCTCCATTTTTTGAGAAACTACTTGAAGAGGATCAACACAGATTTTCATATGTAAATTTTCACTTCCAGTGCTAGTCACTTGTTAGACAAAAGGGTTCCAACATGGGGTTTCCTCCTAAAAGTAGAATTGGGCTTGAAAATAGGGTTTTTTGACAATCTCTTCTAGAATTACTTCAAGGAATTACTTCTTTTTTTCTTCAGGGATTCTCTGATCAATGTTTTTCGTCGTGGATTCATTGACAGCTTTTGTCTCTTTGCGAAATTTTGGGAAAAGTTTGACAGCTCAGGGTACAAGAGAAACCACCAATAACGAAAATGACTCTCAAGGTACAATAGTGCAATCCATGAGCGTGAATAAGGAAGCTGAAGTCGAACAGTCATAGAATCATCCAATAGAAGGCTAATGATGTGAACCTATCATTGAATGTGAATAACCTTCCATTGAGTCATGCAAGCCCCAAGGTAATGAAAGGGAGTTTCTAGATCATCTTCCTAGATAATGAGCTGAAGTCAACAAGAAGTAATCAGTCGAAGGAGGGCCATAATGTTTCCCATATTATTGACATGAAACAAAGGACATTCTAAATTTGGTGAGAGTGATTTAGGATTGTAGTAGAGAAGGTAAAATGGGGTATAAGAGGTTTGAATTTGCAGACGTAACTTCTCTTGAACATATCAATGAAATGACTCAACAGTTTGGAAACATTTGACTCAAAATGGGATGAATGACCATGATAGGTAATGATCAAATTAGAGGCAAATGAATTTCCTAAACCCAAGAAAGTAAGTGACTAAGTGAGCATATACCAAAATCGACATGAAATCCAAATGAGTGTCATGTTCAAAAAGAACATGCCGCCTTTCATACAGAATAGAAGACACATTTATTTCCATCCCCCCTGCTATTTCTAATGAGTACCTCTTTATTGTTAATCACAATATTGAAGAGGATACCATATGCTTGTTGTATAAGTTCATCCTTCGGATGAATCCATCCTAGTAAGTTTAACGAGCCCTAGGAAGGAGTAGCTTGGTCTCATCACGGTGACAAGTCCTGCGACGTTTAAGTTTTACAAGTCCAACGGAGGGGTAACTTGACGCCCTTTTCATTTTTACAAAGTTTGAAAAAGAGGAGGAAAAGAAAACTCCAAAGGTCCCTTTTCTTAGATAGTCTCTTGAATCTGAAAAGGTAGAAAAAATATTCAAGAGGACCTCTTATCCATGTTCGACTATGGTATTCCTTTTTTGTAGCTAGTCCATATCAATCTAAGAAAGGGTTAAACTTACACTGGGTAGATGTATTTTGATTTACTTTCTCTAGTTCGAAAAGGCAACTGCTTGACAATATTTTCATATTTTTGGAGTCTAAAAAGAGGGAAAAGAGGAATCGACTTGGAGGAACGAGTGGTATAAAATGATAGAAACTGGTTCCAGTCATGATGAAACTTCTTAAAACATGTAAAGGTCAAGAGGTTGGCTAAAAAGACCATTGGTCATAGATGTTCCTCAGGAAAGGGTAGAACAACCAAGTGAAAGTGTATGATCGGCCAATGATATGGTGATAATGGAATGAAAGAAACAAGGCTCATCTAGCAAAAACAAGCTGACAAAAATAAAAATCATGATAGGTAAAGTGGGAATGGTTTCATTTTTACAAAAGCTTAAAACATGAGAAACTATGCTTTAGTATACTTGAAGATCATTTCATTTTTTCACAAGCTTGAAACATGGGAAAAAACTATGCTTGGGTTTGGTTTCATTTTTACAGAAGCTTGAAACAAATATAAACTATGCTTGATTTTGGTTTTCATTCCCCCAACATAATGACTCAATTCGAAGTACATGTCCCCAAGCTTCATTTCATTCACCTAAGTAGACTACTAGTTACTAATAGGTGGATGGAATGAAGGTTCATTTATGAGATCAAGTGAAAGATTCAACTGGGAATTTACAAGATCTAATCAAAGAATAGAATTGGAAGGGGAGTCATTTCATTTTTTAATGACCTTGACACATGAAAAGAATCATGCTCATGACACCTTATTTCATTTTTTAACAAGCTTGACACAAGTAAAGGAGTTTTTATCTAGGAACCTTGATTCATTTTTTAAGGAGATTGACATAAGAAAAGGAACTGTGCTCCAAGGGACCTATTTAATTTTTTAATGAGGTTGACATAGTAAAATAACTAAGTCATGAACCTATTTCATTTTTGAATGAGGTTGACATAGTAAAACAAATATGCTCATGAACCTATTTCATTTTTTAACGAGGTTGACATAGTAAAATCATTATCCTCTTGACCTTGATCATGGACTATAAAATACCATGGCTTCCAAGAGGTTCTCATTAGATGGGAGAGCAACACTCTGGAAGGGATTCCTATCAAGAGATCTAATGTAATGATCAGGTTCTAATGTCCCCAGTACATGATGCACTATATCACTAACTAGGTCATCAATTGATGCCAGCATGGAACAAGTGGTCACATAATTAACCTGTGGTGGGGAAGATAGGACTTACATGTAAGGACCATTTAGGGAAGATGATTGGAAGCTAAATTAGGAACCATGAATGACAACTGATCAATAGTCACAGTTATTCCTTCATGTGGGAAACACAACACATGAAAGAGAGAAGAGACAAGAGCTCCCATGACATAAACATAATCTGGGCCAAAGAGTAGATTAAAATCTAAGGGGAATTGGACAACCATCACATCGAGATAGGTAGTGTTTCCTCCCAAAGTAATAGGAAACTTAGGAAGGATCCCTAACAGTTAATTGGTTATGCTGTTAAAATCTGATAGATTTTTGGTAACGGGCACAAGTTGCAAAAAGCTGAAAGTTTTCCAATCAATGGAGGACATAATACTAACATATGTGCCTTCATCTATAATTGTTCTAGGTATAGCCATATTATAATCCTACACCATTATCTAAAAGAGAACATAATAAGGAAGATGATATCCTACTAGTCGACTCCAATAAAAGGAAACGACCATACTACATGGACAGATGCCATGGAAATGGGAGAATTGTCCCCTTGCATTATGGAAAAAAGGGGGATCACCCCCCTGTACTGTGGGGATGGTAGGATTACCCTTGAATTCATTGGAATTTGATGAGATAAGAAGAACTTGAGAGGTATGAGGTGCACTCTCTACAGGATAAGTAGGATCACTTGAAGGTGGAATTAGGTCAACCATTTCCTTGACCAATGGTTGGTTGGGAATGGACTCATGAGATTCACTTTCAGAGAAAGTGGGATTGACTGAAGATGAATCTTGATCAACCACTTGATCAACTAGTGGAGGGTCAGAGGAAATATTTTGATAGCCGACCGTAAGATTAGGTTGGGAAGTCATACAATTATCCAACACTTTCAAGGCTTTGTCCATACAAGGAAAAAGGTGGATAGGATGATGCCCTTCACATAACCTATAGTGAAATTTAACTTTTCCCCTTTTCAATGGGTTTTACTATCACTAGTTGAAAGTTTATCACCAACATGATCTCCAGAGGCTGATGACAAAGGTCGATGTGAACTTGTGGACCACACTTCCATTATCTTGGGAATACCAGGACATTCTTAAATAAGGTGGTCACCCTTACAAACATTGCAAGGGAATTCCACTTTACAAGGTTGATTAGAAAGTTTCTCAACACCAATTTCATCAGAAGCATCGACTGCTTGGTTTTCCCCTTGCTTATTTTTCCTTCTTCTTAATCTTCCTTTTCTTCTTCTTCATATCCACTCCATTACTAACTTGCATGGTTTCACCTGATGAAGAACAAGAAGAGGAAGAAAACCAAATGTATGAAGGAGGAAAACCTTAAGATCAATTGGAGGTTGATATGGTTTAGGTGGAGGAGAGCCCAGTTGAGGAGCAGTGTGAACATTAGAAACTATAGGGGTCAAAAATAACCAAACCAACAAACCAACAGTAAATTTAGGAAGCAAAAACATTTCCATATAGGGAGCACCAGCATTTCCAAAGGAAAAGCATTAGGATTCCCATTAGAGGGATTTCCTTGGTGAACTAGGGAACTGTTGCCATTAGTCTCAACCTAAGATCTACTAAGGAGTATTTCCATTGGAAGGATATTATTCTATGGTCAATCAAGTTTAGAAATTAATAAAAAATAAATAAAAAACAGGTAACTAGGCATAAAGGTTTACTAAGAAACTATGAACTACAATATACACCTAGGTGAACCTAAGACTTAACGTACGAAAACCAATCTCCCTGAATGTTGTGTTCAGTGCATCATGGTATACAAGGCGTAGACTCAGTTACCTATGGATGGATAGCAACCTATAGGGGAATACAAAAATATAAGCAATGGTATGTGGGATTACAGTCTGTAGTAGTGTTGTCTAATGCATAATTATTTGATCAGACCAATCCCATATACTTACCATGCGTGGAGTTCCTCTGATATACCCAAAAGTACTGGAGAACCATCCTATACACTTCTATACGTGGAACAAAATTTTACCCCCACGATACAATGATGGAAAATAATGACAACTCCTACATTTAACGATGTTGTAACATGTCTCTAGCCTAGACCTCTAAATGTTTTTTTTAATGTTCCAAATGATCCTTAGGTTAATTGAGATAAATTTTAAGTTGATCTTCAATTAAGTTTCTGTTTCATGGCTCAAATATCGATGTCACTTGAACACATCTATGATGCAACTAGTATGAAAAATTGATTAATTTCAATTCAATGAAAGCTATCAAGCATAGGGAAGAGGTTCAATCATTGATACAACAATAAAGTGTGTAGTAGGAAAATTTAAAGCTATCAAGTGTTAGAAAATTATATATTACGGAGCAATGGAACAAATAAAATATTGCCGAAATATAAACACAGAAAATGCACAAAACAAGAGAGACACAGATATATGTGGTTCACCCAGTTTGGGCTATGTCCACCTCGAACAGCCAGTCCTTCCTTTCTATTATCCAGCAAAATGAAGAGACACAACCTACAACAAAGTCGTTGTAATATCCTCTGTTTTCTCTCACAGTCTCACCTCTCTGTTTCTCGCTCACACACCGAACACACATCTATATCGCCGCCTCAAATACAATACCCTCATACAAAGAGAGGGGTTGCCTTCTAGGGCAAAAAACCCTAAACTAAACATAAGTTCTACCGTCAGATCATCCGCCCTAATGAACGGCTTAGATTGACTAGAAATTACTATACTTTTACAAGGCAAATTTACATCTGTTTTTAGCTTTGGGGGCGCTGCCCCCGAGCCGCCGCCGGGGGGCACTGGCCCCCGGACCCCCGCGGGGGGGACAAGTCCCCCCCATGCCCCCCCCGCGTGGAGGGGTGTACAAAGCTTCCTGGGGTATAAATCCGGCTGAAACAAAGACCTCTGAACAATCATGCTCCACACACAACATCAAGCATAGGGAAGAGGTTCAATCATTGATACAACAATCAAGTGTGTAGTAGGAAAATTTGCCTAACTAGATCTTTCACTTTCATTTTCCAAATACAACCACCAAAAGGAAAATGATTTCAAATTTTCATTTAAAGTACGAGAATGCACTCAATGCAGTTTTAACTTTCAATCACTAAACAATACAACCTATGTCCAATGATAAATCTCCAAAAATGACTTTTCAATGTAAAGTGATCTAATGCACTTTACGAAAAGTAAATTATGAGATGAAAGCTAAATGAGTGAAAAGTCAATTTCTTTATGGTCTCAAAAGGACGAATAATTCTCGAACAACATCAAATCAATATTCCTTCAAAACATACAAGAAACAAACAACAATTTTAATTGACTCAAAGAATCAAAGACTCACCCAAAATTTACTTTCAGCACTACAAACATTGGGAGGGCCTTTTTCACACCACAAAGGAACTAGCACAAATCAAAGAAAATTCAATGCACATAGAGAAGGAGGATGACCTCAGAGATAAGGACACACTAGGATTTTTAGGAGAAACCCTAAAATTTCTCAATTTTAAGGTTCAACACTACTTTACATAGAAAAATTTGTGCTAACAAGGTCATTGGTGCTACTTTACATAGAAACATTCATGCTGGCAGCACTACGTTACAAAAAACATATGTGATGGATGAGAAAATGGACTAATGCAGGCAAATAGTGGAAGACAAGGTTTCCAACGTGACGGTAACTAATAAAAATGTGTTGAGAAAGGAAATTTTAGGAGAAACAAGTAGATATTGAGAAAAACCCTAGAACCAAGACCCTAAATGACTGACCACTTAGAGTACATTATTATAAAACAAATTGACCTCCTCATCAACTCAGAGGGGAAAGACATGATGACTGAAGCAAAGACCACAATTACAGGCCTTGATTCCACACTAATGCTGGTTGTACACTAACAACCTGCTTTATAAAGCTTGTTACCAAGCCTGAAGGTGCGTTAGTGACCCTACTAAAGCATGTTGCTAGTCAGGGGACATTGTTAGTGAATATCACAAATATCTAGATATTTGTTCTTAAAATTACTCAAGAAAATCAAGGAAACACCCAAAATCGACCTATTTGGAGAATTTCTAATTTGAAAGAAGGAGGCAAATGGAAAAGAGTTGAAAAGCATGGCAAGTTCATTTCTTTTTCCTTAGTGAACTTCCATTAGTTTCACTAATGTTGTCCCCTGACTAGCAACATGCTTTAGTAGGGTCACTAATGCACCTCCAGGCTCGGTAACAAGCTTTATAAATTAGGTTGTTAGTGTACAACCAACGTTAGTGTGGAATCAAGGCCTGTAATTGAGGTATTTGCTTCAGTCATCATGACTTTCCCCTCTGAGTTGATGAAGAGGTCAATTTTTTGTATAACATACATAGTCAAAGGCAATCAAAACTAAGGAGCATTGAAAGGTGGCCAAACTAATAAAAAAGGCCAAATGCAAAAGGAGGGTTGAAAGGACTATATTCTCCCTAATGGAGTTGCCAAATTTTTTATCTAGGCAATCCCTTCTATGGGTAGAAGCGATCCCTCTAGTCCAATGAGTGGATATAGTAACAATCGAAACCAATAAGTGAAAAATTATCCTAGTTTAAATAATAATGACATGAGAGAGGAAAGATGGCCTACCTCACTCTTATGCAATCACTTTTCAATGTTGTTCTTGATCTCCTCACTTCCAAGCTCGATCCTCACTATTCACTTGTGAACAAATACTTGTAGGAGAGATCAAACAAAGACCACAAAGGGAAAACATAGCATATGCATTCTAATGTAAACCATATGATAGATCAGGGAGCTTCATACTAAGCAAGTAGTCATTTATGCACTTATGGAAAGTAAACATGCATTGTATTAATAATAAAGAGAAGAGGGAAGAATACAACCATTTCCTTGATGTTGGAAGCCTCCTTTGGGATGGGTTTCCAAGTCCAAGCCAAGACTTCTCAAGCTCTCCTTTCTGCTTCACAAACTGGCAGCAATTAGGCACAATTTAGCAGCAGCATGACCAATCTAGTATGACCAGCCATTTGAGGGTGTAAGGGAATGAATTTATTGGGAAGGGGAGGGAGTTACGTATCCAAAAAAGGGGGAAGAAGGTCCACATATTAAGGGGAATAACCCTAAATGTAGGATCAAGGAATCAAAATAGGAGAACTCGACCATATCCTTATTCAATAATAAATAGATCATCGTTCTCAAGGCTTTTAGTAAGAGAAGCTTCTTCTCCACTTTTGGAGAGACTTCCTCAAGAGGATCAACATAGATTTTCATATTCAAAGTTGCACTACCAATGCTAGTCACTAGTTAGATGAAAGGGTACTAGCATGGGTTTGCCCACTAAAAGTAGCACTAGGCTTGCAAATAAGGTTTTTTGATAAGCTCTTCCATAATTACTTCAAGGCATTTCTTATTCTTTTCTTCAGGGAAGCTCTAATCAATCTTTTTCATGGTGAATTCATTGACAGATGTTGTCGTTTTGCACCATATTGGGAAAATTTTGATAGTTCAGGGTACGAGAGCAACCATTGATAGTGACAATGGCTCTCAAGATAAAATATCACAATCCACAAGTGCTAATAAGGAAGTTGAATTCAAACAATCGTATAATAATCTGATCGAAGGCCAATTATGTGAACCTATTGTAGAATTCAAAGAACCTTCCATTGAGGCATGCAAGCCCCAAGGTAATGAAAGGGAGTTTCTAGGTCATCTTCCTAGATAATGAGATGAAGTCTAGAGGAAGTGATCCATCGAAGGAGGGCCATAATGTTTCCCACATTAACGACAGGAAACAAATGACTTTGTAAATTTGGTGAGAGTCATTCAGGATTGTAGGAAAGAAGTTCAAATGGGGTATAAGAGGTTTTAATTTGCAGACGAAACTTCTCTTGAACATATCAGTAAAATGACTCCAGATTTTGGCAACATTTGAAACAAAATGGGATCAATAAAGATGATAGATAATGATCAAGTGAGAGGAAAATGGATTTCCCAAACCCAAGAAATCAAGTGAATAAGTGAGAATATCCCAAACTTGACAAGAAATGAAAATGAATGTCATTTTGAAGAGTGACATGTTGCCTTTAATATAGAATACAAGACACATTTACTTCCATTTTTCGCCCACAATTTATAACGAGTACCTATTTATTGTTAATCACAAGGTTGAAGAGGATACTATATGGTTGTCGTATAAGTTCATCCCTTGGATGAATCAATCCTAGTAATTTGAATGAGCCCTATGAAGGATTAACTTGGTCTCATCATGGTGAGAAGTCCTGTAATGTTTAAGTTTTACGAGTCCGAAAGAGGGATAACTAGACATACTTTTCATGTTTATAGAGTTTTAAAAAGGGGCGGAAAAGAAAAATCCAAAGGTCCCTTTTTGTAGATAGTCTCTCGAATCCAAAAAGGTAGAAAACTATATTCTATAGAACCTTTTAGCCATGTTCGACTATGGTATTCGTTTTCCGTAGCTAGTCCATCTTAGTCTGGAAAAGGGTTAAACTTATATTGAGTAGACTTCTTTTCATTTACTTTTACGAGTTCAAAAATACTAGTTCTTGACAATCTTTTCATATTTTTGGAGTCTGAAAAGAGTTGAAAGAGGACTCCACCTAGATGAACGAGTGGTATAAAAGGATAGAAATTGGTTCGAGTATGATGCAATTGCTCAAAACATGTAAAGGTAAATAGGCTGGCTAATAAGACCACTCATTGCAGATGTTCCTCAGGCAAGGGTAAAACAACCAAGTGGAAGCGTATGATTGGCCAATGAGATGGTGACAAAGGAATGAGAAAAACAAGGCTCATCAAGCAAAAATAGGCTGATAAAAACAGAAATCGCGAGAGGTAAAGTGGGAATGGTTTCATCTTTACAAAATCTTGAAACATGGGAAACTATGTTTTATTATACTTGAAGATTGTTTAATTTTTTTGCAAGCTTGAAACATGGGAAACTATGTTTTATTATACTTGGAGATGGTTTCATTTTTTCACAAGCTTGAAACATGGGAAAAAACTATCCCTGTATTTGGTTTCGTTTTTACACAAGCTTGAAACAAAGATAAACTATGCTTGAGTTTGGTTTGCATGCCCTGAGCATAACGACTCAATTCGAGGTAAATACCCCCCAAGCTTCATTTCATTCACCTATGTAGACTATTGGTTACTAACAAGTGGATGGAATGAAGGTTCATTTATGAGATCAAGTGAAATACTTGAATGGGAATTTACAAGATCTAATCAAAGACTCAAATTGGAAGGGATTTGTTTCATTTTTTAATGAGGTTTACACAAGTAAAGAAATTTTCTCCAGGAACCTTGATTCATTTTTTAAGGAGCTTGACACAAGAAAAGGAACTATGCTCCAAGGGACATATTTCATTTTTTTAACAAGGCTGACATAGTAAAATAACTATCCTTATGAACCTATTTCATTTTTTAATGAGGTTGAAATAGTAAAAGAACTATCCTCATGAACCTTTTTCATTTGTTAAAGAGGTTGACATAGTAAAATAATTATCCTCATGACCCTTATCATGGACTATAAGAGATAATGGATTCTAAGAGGTGATCATTAGATGGGAGAACAACACTCTAGAAGGGATACCTATCAAGGGATGTAATAGAAAGATCGAGTTCCAATTTCCCCAGTACATGATGCACTATATCATTGAATACATCATTAGTTGACACCAACATGGAACAAGTTGCCACATAATTAACCTGTGGCAGGGAAGATACCACTTGCATGTAAGGACCATTTAGGGAAGATGGTTGATTGGGCACTAAATTAGGACCAATGAATGACAACTGATAAATGGTCACAATTATTCCTTCATGCAAGAAACACAACATATGAAAGAGAGAAGAGAGAATAGCTCCCATGACATAAACATAGTCTGGGCCAAGGATTACATGAAAATCAAAAGTGCCTTGGAAAACAATCACATCGCAATAGATGATTTTTCCTCCCAAAGTAATAGGCAACTTAGGAAGGATCCCTAACGGTTGACTGTTTCCTTTGTTAAAAGCTAACAGATTCTGGGTAATGGGCATAAGCTGCGGAGAACCAAAAGCTTCCCAAGCAGTGGAGGACAAAATATTAACATACATGCCTTCATCTATAATTGTGCTAGGTATAACCATATTATAAGCCTACACCATGATCTAGAAGGGAACATAAGAAGGAAGACGATATCCTGCTGGTTGACTCCAATCAAAGTAAAAAACTATACTACTTGGAGGGGGTGCCATGGGAATGGGAGAATTTTCCCCTTGCATCATGGGAATAGGAGGATCACTCCCTCGTATTGTGGGAATGGGAGGAATTCCCTCCAATTCCTTGGAATATGACAAGACAAGAATACCTTGAACAGGATGAGGTGCAGTCTCTACAGGAAAAATAGGATCACCTTAAGGTGGAATTGGGTCAACCATTTCCTCAGCCAATAGTTGGTAGGGAATGGACTCATGAAATTCACCATAAGAGAGAGTGGGATTGACCGAAGATGAATCATGATCAACCACTTGATCAACTAGCGGAGGGTCAAAGGAAATCTTTCAATAACCAGCTGGAAGATTAGGCTAGGAAGTTGTGAGGTTATCCAACACTTTCGAGGCTTCTTCCATACGAGGAAAAAGTTCAATAGGATGATTCCCTTCACATAAACTATAGGGAAATCTAAATTTTCCCTATTTCCCATGGATTTTACTATCATTAGTTGAAGGTTTATCACCAACATGATTTCTAGAGGTTGCTGACAAAGGTAAATTTGAACCTATGGACCACACTTCTAATATCTTGGGAATACTAGGACATTCTCAAAGAAGGTGGTAACCCTTGCAAACCTTTCAAGGGAATTTCCCTTTACGTGGTTGATTGGAAAGTTTCTCAACATCAATTGCATCAGAAGCATTGACTGCTTGGTTTTCCCCTTGCTTATTTTTCTTGTTCTTAATCTTCCTTTTCTTCTCCTTCTTACCCACCCAATTACTAACTCGCATGGTTTCAGAAAACAAAGAAGAAGAAGACTGAATAGGTGAAGGAGGAAAAGTGTATAACTTTAAGATCAACTGGAGGTTTATATGGTTCATGTGAAGGAGAGCTCGGTTCAGGAGAATTTTGGACATTCGAAATTATAGGGCTCGAAAATAACCACACCAAAAGACCAATGGTAAATCGAGGAAGGGACAGCATTGCCATATAGGGAGCACCAACATTTCCAATATAAAGAAAAGGACTAGGATCCCCGTTAGAGGGGTTTTCTTGGTTGGTGAAATCAAGAACTATTGCCATTAGTCTCAACCTAAGATCTACAAAGGAGTTTTTCCACAGGAAGGATATTATTCTACAATCAATTAGTTTTATAAATTAACAAAAAATAAATAAATAAGGGGTAACTAGGCATAAAGGTTTACCAAGCAATCGTGAACTGTAATATACACCTTGAAAAACATAGGAATCAATGTACGACATCCAATTTGCCTAGATGTTGTGTTTGGTGTATCACGCTATACAATGTGACAAACTCAGTGACATATGGATGGATAGAAACCTATAGGGGACTCCCAAAATATACACGATGGTACGTGGGAGTGCAGTCCATGGTAGTGTTATCTAATGTGTAACCGTTTGAAGAGAGAATTACCATATACTTACGATGCGTGGATCGCCTATTATATACCATAAATTACTAGAGAACGGTCATATACACTCTGGAAGTGGAATGAGATTTCATCCTAGGATACAATGCTGGAATATAACAACAGCTCCTATGTTTAATGATGCTAAAACATATCTCTAGCTTAGACCTCTAAATATTTTTGTTAATGATCCAAATGCTCCTTAGGTTAATTGAGATAAATGTTAATTTGATCTTCAATTAAGTTTCAGTTTCAAGGGTCAAAGATCGATGTCACCTAAACACAACTATGATGCAACTAGTATGAAAAATGTTTCTTTTCAATTCAATGAAAGTTGTCTAGCATAAGGAAGAGGTTCAAGCATTGATACAACAATAAAGTATGAAACAGACAAATATTCCTAGCTAGATCTTTCACTTTCATTTCCCAAATACAACCACCAAAGGTGAAATGATTTCATATTTCCTTTCAGTGAAAGAGAATGCACTCGATTCACTTTTAGCTTTCAATCACGGAAAAATATAACCTATGTTGAATGATAAGTCTCAAAAAATGACTTTTCAATGAAATGTGATCTAATGCACTTTACGAAAGGTAAATTATGATATGAAAACTAAATGAATGCAAAATCGAATTCTTTATGGTCACAAAATAATTAATAATGCTCAAACAACAACAAATCAATCTTCCTTCCAAACAGATAAGCAACAAACAAAAATTTCAATTGCCTCAAAGAATCAAACACAACCAAAATTTACTTTCACGACCTCAAATAATGGGAGGGCCTTTTTCACACCACAAAGGAACTAACACAAATCAAAGAAAATTCAATGCACACAAAGAAGGAGGATGACCTTAGAGATCAGTACATAGTAGGAATTTTAGAAAAATCCCTAAAAATTCTCAATTTTAAGGATCAACACTACTTCACATAGCAAAATCCATGCTGACAGGGTCATTAGCGCTACTTTACATAGAAAAATATGTGCTGACAGGACTACTTTACACAACAAAATATGTGCTACATGAGAAAATGGACCAACATGGGAAGGCAATGAAGAGAAGGTTTCCAACGCGACTATAACTGATAAAAACGTGCTGAGCGAGGAAAGTTTAGGAAAAGCAAGTAGATATTGAAAAAAACCCTAGACCTCATACCCTAAATGACCGACTACTCAGAGTACAAACTCAAAGGCAATTAAAACCAAGGATCATTGAAAGGTGGCCAAACTAATAAAAAGGGCCAAATGCAAAAGGGGGGTTGAAAGGGCTATAGGCTTCCCAGTGGAGTCATCAATTTTTTATCTAGGCAATCGCTTCTATGTATATAAGTGTTCCCTCTAGTCCAATGAGTGGATATAATAACACTTGAAACAAATACATGGAAAATTCTCCTGCTTAAATAAGAATGACATGAGAGAGGAAAGATGACCTACCTCACTCCTATGAGGTCACTTTCAATGTCAATCTCGACCTCCTCACTTCCAATCTCGATCCTCTCTATTATATTGTGAACAAATACCTACAAGAGAGATCAAGCAAAGATAATGAAGGAAAAACATAGCATATAAATTCTAATGTAAACCATATGATAGATTAAGGAGAATCATGCTAATCAGGTAGTCGTTTACATGCTTATGGAAAGTAAACATGCATTGTATTAATAACAAACACTAGAGGGAAGAATATAACCACCGCCTTGATGTCGAAAGCCTCCTCGAGATGGGGAAAATTTCCCATGAGAGGGAGACAGTGTAGGTATGGAGGCCATCCTCTACCAAAAGCTTGATGAGCCCATGATGGGCTAGCTGATCTGGGGTCCCCTCTTTCAATTTTGAGCCACATTCCATCAATGATTGCAAGAGAAAATAGGGGATGCTTAACTTCTGCTCTGGGGGTAGATCCAACCCATGTCTTAGTTCTTTCGGTAACCAGAAATGATAGCCGTAAACAATACTGAACCGCCCCTCACAGGTTTTGTATTTCATAATTTTGAGGCTAGCTTCACTCCACAGAGGATGTAAACTAGCCCTCCTTACCCCATTCTTATCTTCTGCAAACTACTCCTCTGGTAGGAAGAATTATTTCTTGGATTTTTGGCTTAATTCTCTCTCCTTTTTTCTCCAGGGTATCCCTAAGGGCAGACCAGTGACCTGACCATTGAATTCAGGGGTGAGCTGCAGGGTCAACCCTCTGAAATTTACAGTGGCTAGTGTTTTTTATTTAGGTTTTAGAGACATTAGGAATTCCTCTGTTATTTCATCATCATTCCCCTGGATTTTATCACGAGAGGTCATCCAATTGGCATGGGTGAAGAGGCCCACTACTGCCGGATGTTCACGCAATTTTCTGGAATCCGAGGGTTCCTTTCTAATAAACCCTCATGGCATGGTGAGAGTGTTCGGTTTAAATGCTCTGAGCAAAAGGGGAGTGTTGTTTTATGTGCTTTCCTCCTTTGAACTTTGAGAAAGGATCTATTAGGTGTTTATATTTTAACTCTGCACCAATTCCCTGGTTCTAATGCTTTTGTTGCCCAAACTCGACTGTCTGTGCATGGATGGGGAAGTTTTGTTTCCACAGACAGGGTACAGCACCTCAATTTTTTTTACTCCCAGCATACATGCAAACCTGAAACTTCAAATTTTGACATACAGGTTAGCCCTCTCAGTGCTTTATCTTTCCTACAGGAGGAATTTTCATAGGAACCTTGGAGGATAATGTTGACACTGGACCGTCTGAGAAATTTCGTGTAATTACACAGGTAAACTGCTATTCTTGACCCACAGGTAGACTTTTTTCTAATACCCCTACTTCAAATAGTCCAATTTACCACCTTTTGAAATATACCATGCAAGGAAAGTGTTTTTTGAGCCTACCTCTCTCAAAACTTCAAATTTGTCGAAGGAAAGCTCAGGTTTCTTTGTTCCAGGGGTTGTGCCGTACTTCCTGTAGAACTTCTTCCTGTAGGATGCTTGCCAGCTTCTGTAGGATGCAACTGCGCTTCTGAACGAGCTCGGGATGCGGGAGAACTTTGAAACATGCCGAAAATCTTGGAGGAGGATGACGGGTTAACGGGTTGTGGAAGCAGAGGATGAGTACTCCGGCCCGGACATTGCAAATGCGAATGAGTATCAGACGTGTGAGCCTTTCAGGCAAGAATTTTGAACAGCGACGCAATTCATGGCGAGAGGGTGAGGTGGCCGAACCGAACCATTATCCATCGCCATGGTCATCATTCTCCTGCGTGTCTCTGGCCACCATTACCTCCCCTCTACCATTAACTGCCGCCACCATTGTCATTCCGCCGATTTTCACCGACTAGACACTCCACACGTGTCAGGTACATGGCTCATTGGCGAGTCTAACTGTAACTGAGCTCGTTCGGATCCCACAAAGCAGTGTAACTGGCTAAGGGTGGCTAGTTGACTAACTACTGAATTTGTTCAATCCAACCATTTTCACAGGCATGCAGTTTTCTTGAAATATGGTTTATGTAATTCACGAATAAGGCTAGACACTTACCTGCATGGCCGTGGACGTGTTCTATAGACTTTGGTCTTGGAACTACTACCTCACTTGCTGCTGCCTCGTGCATGGGTGCTAGAGCCCATCCTTTTATTTGTTGAAGTTGCATGCATGGCTTTGGAACCCGAGCTTTCAATAATGAATGCTGCATGCACATGTTCTGTCTGATCTCAGCTATCGAGGAGGTGTTCACGTTCAAGATGAACCCTTTTTTCATGTCTCCCGTGTGGATTTCAGCTTCCCCTGCCTCCAGAGTATGTGCTCCAGAGGGATCAGCTGCTACAGGATTCCTGTAGGATATCCTGTAGCTGCTTCTCCTCCTGAGATGCAGGCTAAACAGGCAGGGTCATTTTGTAGACAAGGGCTGGCTGCATTGAAGAAGAGCTTAGATGGAGCTTGAATAGGTAGAGTGTGCGAGCCTTTGTTGCTTGATTTTTTTACATGAAATTTTTCTCTTTTTTTCTTTTCTATCAACCTGAGGAAAACAGGGTTTCTGAAATGACTGTGTAGGAACACACGACCAAGTTGGTGACAGAGGTGTCAAGAGATAGAACAGGGCGCCACATGGTGTTGGATTGCATAGAGGTGTGGCCTCAAGCCTAAAACGTTGATCCCAACCATCAGATTCCCTTTCAAAATTGAATTTGGCTCGCTCGAAGGTTCTACAGGATGTTTCCTGTAGAAATTCAGGACTTCCTGTAGAAAAACCTGTAACTTCCTCTAGAAAACCCTGAAACTTCCTGTAGAAAGCCCAAAACTTCCTGTGGAAGGCCCAACCTTGACCTGAATGTGACCAAATCCTAGGAGAGGTGAGTGGCCATGGAGGGGGTGTCTGAAGGGGTGTCCTGGAGCCTGGTACAGACCCCTTTCCTCATTTTGCGCACCCCTCTTTTCTTGCAATGTAGGATGTTCTGCAACCTGCAATTACTTCATAGAGATTAGTCTTGTTTTCTTTTTTCTTTTTTTTTTTCTTTTTTTTGTTTTGTTCTCTTTTCTTTTTTCTTTCTTTCCTTTTCTCCTTTTTTTTTTGTTTTTTTGTTTTTTTTTAATGAGACAGCTAGGGTGCCTCAATGAGGTTTTCACCCCTGCTATCTGCCTTGGGCACCTCAAAGAGGTTTTAACCTAATGATCTTTTTATTCCACATTTTTTTATTTCTCTAGAGACATCTGGGGCGCCTCCATGAGGTTTTCACCTTCATTGTCTGCCCTGGGTGCCTCAGAGAGGTTTTCACCCAGGGATCTTTTTTTTATTTCTGTTTTTTTTTTTTTTATGATCAAAGTGTGGGTGGAATAGGTGCAGAGCCCTGCTCCACTACCAATACTGATTTTTCCAAATTTTCAATGAACTCCTGCCTTGAAAGAGGTTTCCTGTAGAATTTCAATCGATGCCCATTGACAAGCATGGGGATGGCTTCTTCATCAATGGTCCTGATAAGGACTGGACCATTGTCATTACACTTCTCCACTACATATGGTCCTAGCCATCTTTTCCTCAGCTTTCCTTTGAAATCCTTGTATCTTGAGTCATACAACAACGCCCAATCTCCCGGCTGGAATTGATTTTCATTAAGGTGATGGTCGTGCCATATCTTCCTTTGAAGTTGGACTACTTCTGAGTGGAGGAGGGCCTACATTCTTTGTTCATCTAATCCATTCAGTTGCAGTAATATTTCACGTTGAGCATGGCTAAGATCTAGGTCCAGCTGAGCTGCCACCCTTAATGTGTTGTACTCGAACTCGATGGATAGCAAAGCTTTCTTCCCGTAGACCAGCTCATAAGGTGTGAAACCTGTTGTAGTTTTCCAAGTGGTGTTGTAGGCCCAGGTGGCCTCAACAAGGCAATCTGCCCAATCCTTTCTGCTGCTGCTCACCACCTTAGTCAAAATTCCTTCCAATGCTCTATTGGTGACTTCCACCTATCCATTTTCTTGTGGATGAAAGGGGGTGGAAGTTCTATGCTTGATCTTGTGATGAGCGAGTAGGTCTTCAATCAAGTTAGAGGTGAACTGGCTTCCTTGATCGATGACTAGGTCTCTTGGGTAGACAAACTTGTAGAAGATGTTTTCCCTTAATAACTCAGCCACTTTCTTTTCTGTTGCTACCTTGATTGCCTTTGTTTCTGCCCACTTTGTCAGGTAGTTGGTGCATACGATGATGTAAGACCTTTGTTTTGAAGGAGGGTTGATAGGTCCCATGAAATCCATGCCCCACTTCTCAAATGGCTCGAAAGTCACTTGAGGTTGGAGGGGAATTTCATCCCTTGGAGTAGGTTTCCCCATCTTATGACATCGGTCACACTGGCTGATGTATCTTCCGACATCTTGATGAAGAGTAGGCCAATAGTAGCCAGCCTATAGAATTTTGAAGGCGATCCTTTTTGCTGTAAAGTGGCCTACACATGGTCCATCGTGACAGGTTAGGAGGATGTCAAAGAATTCCTCTTCCCTAACACAGCGCCTCAAGATCTGATCTGGGCCAAGTTTAAATAGGTTGCCCCCGATCCAAGTGAATGGGGCACTCTTCCTCACGATTCTGCTCTTCTCCTTTGAGGATAGATGCAGAGGGAACTGTGCTAAGACCGAGTAGTTTGCTATATCAGCAAACCATGGAGAGAGTACTGAGATAGCAAACAAGTATTCATCCAACATCTAGTCATCCACTGTCCCTTCCTCACCTGCAAGCAAATCCAATCTAGATAGGAAGTCAGCAACAACATTTTCCTTACCTGGCTTGTCAACAATAGTCAAATCAAATTGCTGCAACAAAAGTAACCATCTAATGATACGAGCATTCACATCAGGTTTATTCATTAAATATCTAATCGCATCATGATCAGTGTGTACAAATTTTTGATAACCAGTGATGTAGTGTCTGAACTTGTTTAGGAATGGATTGCGGCTAGGAACTCTTTCTCGGTTACCGTATAGTTCATCTCTGCCTTGGACAGGTTTTTGCTAACAAAGTATATGGCATATGGTAATTTCTCATCAACTTGTCCTAAGGCTACTCCTATGGCTTTGTTTGAGGCATCAGTGTGGATGTGGAAAGGCAGGGCCCAGTTTGGACCTCTCAAGATCGGGGCAGATACCAGCTTACCTTTCAACTCATCCAGAGCCCCTTGGTAGTCATCAGTCCATTTAAACTCGACATATTTTCCTAAGAGGCTAAACAATGGTGAGGCTAGCTTACTGAAATCTTTGATGAATCTTCTATAATATTTTGCCAAGCATAGAAAACTCTGAACATCTCTAACCTTTTGAGGAGGTGGAACCTTTTGGATGATAGCGATCTTATTAGGATCCACCTGTAATCCTTGCTGAGAAATTGTATGACCTAGCACGGTCCCTTCAGTCATCAGGAATTCACATTTTTCGGGACTGAGGGACAAGTTCATCTCAATGCACTTGGTTAAAACTTTTCCCAGGTTAGTCAATGCTTCTTGGAAATTGGACCCATAAGGAGTAAAGTCATCCATATAGATTTCCATTGAATCGTGAACCAGTTCAGCAAATATGCTCAATACCGCCCTCCGGAAAGTGGCAGGAGTGTTGCACAACCCAAAGGGAAGGACCCGGTAGGCAAAGGTACCCCATGAACAAGTGAAGGTGGTCTTATCTTGGTCTTCTGGGCTGATTTGGATCTGATTATACGCGCTAAACCCATCTAGGAAAGAAAAGAACTTCTTCCCTGCTAGACCATCCAACACCTGATCTATGAAAGGCAAAGGAAAATGGTCCTTCTTGGTGGCTTTGTTAAGTTCTCGGTAATCTACACAGATTCTCCACTTCCTATTTTTCTTGGGCACAAGCACTAGAGGTGAAACAAACTCATTATCAGAGATGGGGTAGATGAATCCTGCATCCAACAATTTTTGCAATTCTTCCTTGACGATGTCTTTAAGGGCTGGATTCATTCTCCTCTGAGGCTGCCTGACTAGTTTACAATCCTCTTTAATGTATATGTGATGGGTACAGACCGAAGGGCAGACTCCTTTCATCTCCTTATAGCTCCAAGCGAAAGCATCCAAATGGTTGTTCAATAAGCTACACAGCTCCTTCTCCTGGGAGGAAGATAAGGAGGAGCTGATCTTTAAGGTTCCTTCAAGACCAAATTCCACACTCTTAACTCTAGGAGAGGTTGGATTAGTCACACAGGGGTCCACTAAAGCACTAGCTTGGGTATCTTCCACCAACTCTTCTAATGACAGTGCACTGGGAGGTGGGTTTTGAATCAAATTCTCAATCAAGTCATCCTCGGTTTGAGGGCCTCCCCTGGTGGCTTCTATTGCGCACAACGGTGTAGAGTAGACCTCATCCTCATCTTCCTCTTCCAACCAGAGTGGTAAGTCATGTTCTAGTAGAGGTTGGGAAGGAGGATAGAGGACTTGTTTCTTAGACATAGGTCCATTCTTGATGGTCATGCTTCCAGCTCGATAACTGATGTAAGCATCTGCAGTAGCTAACCAAGGCCTTCCCAAGATGAGGGGGTATCCAATAAGTTTTTCCTTTGGCTGAAGGACCAAGAAATCTATAGGGTACTCCCAAGAGTCAACAGAGACCAAGACATCTTCCAAAATCCCTTTGGGAGTCACGGTGGAGTGGTCTGCTAACTGCAGTACTGTCGAGGTCTTACTCAAGGAACTTTGAAGGTTGAGTTTAAGCATAGTGTCCCTAGTCATCACATTAATGGTAGCCCCTAGATCAATCGGGGTGTGGGGGATTATGGTGCCATTGATGTGGACATCAACTACAGGACTCCCAGGGTCCAAATATTTTGGACATATTACTTGCCCCAACATTGGATCAGACAGTTGTCCTATAACATTGATAGTCTGGGCATCTCTCTTGCACCTGCCTGGGTGCCTAAAACACTTCTCCTTGATCAATTTGTTGTATATCGGTACGTCTTCTATGGCCTGGAGAAGGGGTATTTTCACACACAACTACTTAAGTTCTCCCAGAAGCTCAATCTCCTCTTGGTTTGGTTGCGTGGTTGTTGTTAGTCGCTTAGGAAAGGGTGGAATGGCTTTGGGTTCACTTTCCTATTTTTCTTCCTCATCCTCTAGGGGACAAAGTTGGCGGTATGGAAGGACCTTCCCAGATCACTGGTTGATCTCTTGGATCTCCACATCATAGGTAGGGCATGTTGTTTCCCCAGTGTATACCTGCTGGGCCTGTCTGTTATTGGGGTTCGGGTTCGGTTGGGTAGGCATCTGGGGTTGTCTTGGAGGAGCAGGAGGTAATGGTTGTGGTTGAGTAGGTGGTGGAGGCAAAATGGTGGGAAGAGAGTTGTATTGGGGCCTCCACCCCTGCTGAGGTGCATTCCACTGAGGCTGTGGCTGGACAGATGAGGGAAACGAATGCGCAGGAGGTTGAGAATGATATTGGGATGGATAAGACCACAGAGGAGGTGTGGACCAGGAAGGATGAGCAGGGGGACCCCAAGAAGGTATGTGAGTAGATTGGTTAGGGCTATGGTAAGCTTGGGAGGTCCCTTGCATCCCCTGCTGGTAAGGTCTGGGCCCATGCGGCCTCCTTTGGTTGACGAAGTAGAGAGGTTCAATGGTTACCTTAGTCCCTAGGTACATGGCTTTAAATTTGGGTAAGGTTGGGCATTTTTTTGTGGGGTGGTCTTCCTCACAAATGAAGCATACCTCTACTGAGTGCAATGGACACTCATTCTTTGGGTGCTTCCTCATACATTTAGGACAAAAAATGGCCAAAGGCCTCTTATCTTCCTCTTTCTTTTGTTGGATTCGGAAAGTATCAAGTTGCATGGAAATGGTTTGTCTCATCTTAGTTTTGAGGTCTTCCATCTGATTAGCAAACTCATGTTTGGAGAAGGTGGTACTAGCTGAAAGTGGATTCCACCTACCTCTTTTCCGGGCTACCCTAGAATGGTTCTAAACACAGTCTTTATGTCCTCATAGGGTAGTTGGTAGATGTCTCCTCCAGCTAGCAAGTGAAGGGTGTCTAGGAGGTCCTCAGGGACTCCTCGAAGCAGAACTAGCTTCAGAAATTCAGGGTCAAGTGTGCACCTGGCCCGTTTATAAATAAGTTGGAACCTTTCCTCGTAATCTTCTAAAGACTCATCATTTTCCATGGTCATGCGAAAGATTTCTCCCTTTGTTTCCTTTGACCTACAGTGGTCCCGGTATTTGTTGTTAAAGGCTTGCTGCATCTGAGCCCAAGTAGTGATATTGTTTCCAGGTAACCCCATGAACCAGCGGAGTGCTGCAGCCTTGAGGGTAGAAGGAAAGAGTTTCAACTTTTGCTCATCCTCAGCATAGTCATAAGTTCAACAAAGGACAACAAACTCAAAAAGGAAGGTATCAGGGTCTTCAGTGGTCAATCCATGGAAGTGAGGTAAGTATGAGGGACTTATGTTTTTCATTTTCATGTCCCCATTGGTCTCTTGGATGGGAAAAGCACCTTCTATTCTCTCGTTATCTCCTATACCATTTCTGTGTTCAGCCATGGTCTCAAGAGGGATGTTCTCTTGCTCTTCTTCTGTTATAGGATCTTCGTATATCTTAGGAGGTTCACCTATAGGTTCTTTTGGATCACGACCACCAAAGAAGAGAGAAGGTTGACTCTGTGATGTGGTGGGGGTGTTGTGTAGGAATTTTCCGGTATTGTCTCTGTTCCTATGAGGTGTGAAATGAAATATTTTTGGCTGCTTTTGTTTTTTTCTCTGCTTGTACCTGCAAAACTGAAAATAGATTGAATTGCAACTAATTAAAATCTATCCTATTGAAATGAAAATGTGGAAGTGAAATGAAAGCAAGAAAGAACTAATCTATTTTTCTGAAATGAAATTGCAGGAATGAAATGCTAGGCTACGCTTGCGAAATTGAAATTGCAGAATTGAAATGCTAGTCTAGGAAAGCAAGAAATGTCTAGTCTATTTTTGCGGAAATGAAATTGCAGAATGGAAATGAAATAAACTACTAAGTAGAAGGTTGGGGTAGAAAATAGAAGAAAAGTAGCAATCACAAATACTCTGACGCTTCCCCGGCAACAGCGCCAAAAAGAATGGTGGGCTCCAGTATTGCAGCAATAATGCTGCAACTCCTAGGACTCCCTTCTTTACTTTATATCAACCCGTTAGTTCGTAACAAACTTGGAAGCGAAGATGCTATATGCACAAGTACTAGCTCTTGCCGCAGCTGTCACTTGCTCAGCTGGCACAAGTCCGCTAGGGGCTTAAGCCAACTTCTATGAGCTCTGAGAAGAATCTTTTTAACTGATGGATGAAATCTAACTCAAGGGAAGCTAATCTACTTGCAGAAAGAAACTAAAACGCTAAAAAGAAATGTAAACCTTAACAAACCCTAATTTTACCAGCTAGCTCTACTGATGCGGAAGAGAGCATGCAAGCTACTGAAAGAGATGCCATTACTTCTAGGAAGGTAAAATACTTGTGTCTAAGCTACTTATATCTGAAGAAAACATCTTTTTGTATTGTTAATTAAGTTGTCAGATTTATCGTGCATGTGCTTTCACTGCTTTTGACTGTGCAGAGGTAGATCGACGAGAGAAAATACTAGTAGGAGGTTGGGACTGTTCAGAGAGGGCCTAAGGGGTCCCTAGCACCCTTCTTGAGAGTTTCACAAAGTTTGGCTTTCAAGAAACAGCTTTTGTGAGCTTCTATAGGAAGCTTGTAGGGGTTCTACAGGATGTTCTGGAATTTCTACAGGATGTCTGTAATTTCTACAGGATGTTCGGAAATGGGATTTTAGAGAATAGATGGAGGAAAAAAGGTGGATGGGTTAGCATGGAGGTGAGATAGGGGTGTGAGGAGGTCCAAGACTTGGTGGATAGAGTTGAGGAGTGGCGCAGATGGCTAGATTTGTTCAAGGAGGGGTGAAACGAGGTTGCACAAGAAGATGAGAATCATGGCAAAGTAAGTGAATGTGGCAAATGTAAGGTAAGGGTTCTAAGTGAAGGATGAAGTAGGTAGGTTGGATGGAGTATGGGCAGATGGAGAGGTATGATAGGCACTCTGCAAGTTATTCTTCGAACTGAACAAACAAACACTTATAAAACCTATGACCTAGTTACTTCACTCTAATCTGACCTAAGTAACAGCAAAAGGAAATGAACAAAAGTTTATTCGAAATGAAATACGTTAAATAACTATGTAACTAAACAATCATAAACTGAAGAAATTAAACACAACTAATATCAGTGTCTACAAATGAGAATTCCAACACTAAGAATTGCATGACAAAGCAAAACAATGTTTTTGTTGGCAGCAATGTCACCTTTGTCCCATCTCACGATCCCACTGAGGTAGAGGTGAGATCAGAGGTGCTTGATGGCCTTTTTCTTGAGATCTTCCGTGTTACTAATCTATCAACTAAATCTGAACATGAAAATCCTATCTAATCATCAACCATGACCTATGTAACCAACAAGATGTTGATCTACTTAATAGGAATTATTTTACAAAGACATAAAGCAAATAACAGTACATGAAGGAAGCCTTGGCACTTGGGTTGGGCCCAACCCCAAGAGCTACAGGCTCCTAAAGAAACTCAAAACTGATGCCAAATAAAGTTGCTTTCCATTAGTCAAAAATATCCATGTTCATAAGAAAGTTATGCAATAGCAGTTACGAAGATGAGCTGAGAAAATAGCAGCACTCTAGTGCAAAATAACAAAAGTCCAAAAAGTAACCTACGAAGGCTGAAAGCCTTCCTATTTATGCCATACGAGGGGCCTTAGTAGCCTTCCTTGACTCAAGGGGCTCGGCTGTCCCAACTGCTAGTAAACAGTGACTTTTCCCCAAGCTGGTTGGCTACCTTTAGGATTTGTTTTGGTGGTCTGCTGAGCTCCGAGTTGAGGGTGGAGATTTCGAGGAAGGGACATTTAATGCCAGAGGCATCCCTCCTATGAATCCTCCCCCTTGTTCCTTCATGCTTGGCTATCTTTAGGCTCATAATTGCTTGGCTTTGTTCCAAAATTTGTCCAAAAACCCTGAAATAACCACGTATTAGCCTTCTTGGTAAAGTGACCACCCTCATTCGTGCAATTAACATAAACATACTAAAAAAATATGCATTAAACTATGAAAAGTGGTGGATCGTTTAAGAACAACTAGGCAAAATGAGCCCAATAAGTTACCAATTCCGGGGCTCATCATCCTGTATCCCCTAATCTCGGATAAAGTCAGTCCCTGAGTGACATCTTCTCTGTGTCATACCTCAAAACAAATATGTCCACATCTTCCCAATTATTCAAAGACAATTAACAAAAGCTCTTTAATCCTTAAGATTGACCCTTTTTACCCATGTTTCAAGATCGTCGCAAGAAAACCTCATTCTGCTTGCAATGATTTTCTTTAATGAACTAGAACATCACAACATAATTGTAGGGGTACATCTATTCTTGGCGACGATAGCTCTAAATACATTGTTACCCCGTGACATCATCTTTGAGTCCCAGTGTTTGACTCACAACGATCCAAATATGGCGAATTAGTTCAAACACAATGCTTCTGGGTTGTTCTCGAACTAGTTATTAGGTCAAGGAAGTTTGCCTTTCCTCCTATGGGATGGTGGTTCTACCTTTTGAGAAACCTCCCTTGAGGATAAGCTCCCTCTCCCTCATTTATGGAGGTGCCTCCTCCTATAAAAGCGTTATCCATTGCTATGATCAACTAGTTTTTGTGTGAGATCGATAGTTTGTAGTGTGAATTATTGATAGTCTAGCAATTGGTTGTGGATTGCCTTAGCCTTGTACTAGTGCTTTTTAGTGAGAGAAAGAGTTATCAGCCTCTTGGGATACCCTTTTGAGAGTGAATTCTTGAAGAAACATACTAGCTGGACCCTTCAAGGAAGCTTGTGATGTCAAGGCTTGGTTGTAAGCTTTGATTTTATTCATTTTAATACAATCAATGGTGATTTCCTATGTCATGTGTAAAATATACTTGATAGCTTATGATTCCTTGACTTTGTAAGTGAAAATATCATTGTTGTGCTCTGTTATGTGTTTTGTTGTTCTCTTGTGTTGTTTCAGGTGAATCACTCATTGAGGAAATTAGGCTCTTTCAATAATGACTATTTAAGGAAATTAGTTGTTGTTTTGTCTTGCTATGACTAGACCCACTCTAGGGCTAGAGGGGTTGCCTCTGTCCACAGAGGGAACATTACCTACATCACACATAGAAAACTTCATTACTTTTCTTATACAATCCTAAGACACACATATTTATACAATCCCATGGTCAACAGAGCATGGGTAGATCTTCAAAATTTGACTCAATTTACATAAGAGAAGGGTAAAACCCTTTTGATTCTTTAACTAACTACGCACTCTGTGACCACAATTTGCAGAGACTTTACATATTTTACATCAAAACTTGGGATTTTGCCCCAAAACTGACCTAGGGGACCCTATCCCAATACCTATTATTTAGGGATTTCCTCAAATTGATTGTGAAATTCCTTTTGGCTTATCCTTTGACTAGATGCAACACCTATATACTCAATACTAGTCTACAACTAATGTTACACTGCCTTGGAATCTCCACCTCAAATGAGTAACTTGAATTCTCTACATGCACTATGTATTTGAGTTTATTGATCAGTTAACTAGATGATCACTGAGTTTCACTGAATTCCCACTACTTAACTAACCTTCCACTAGTTCCTCCAAAAGTTGGAACTAGTTTAACTGGAAACAAACTGAGATAATTAGCCTTGATTGCTACAAATTAGCAATCACACATGCTAAACTGAACTCTAACTCCTCCAACTCAAATTTATTGAGTAAAATAGATGACATAGGCCATGTAATACAATTTAACATCATCCAAGTTGTTTGTTGATGTGGAAATTTGAATTTTCTCAATTTAATCAAGGAAAAATCAAATGGATAATTTCTTGCTCCATTTTTCAATGATAGGAAGTGTTACCTTTGGCAATGATGCACTAGGTAATGTTAAAGGAAAATGAATAGTAATTTTGGACAATCTCAAAATGTTATTTTTTTACAAGGACTTAAGCATAATCTTTGGAGTGTGAGTCAAAAGTGTGACCAAGGATATGTAGAAATTAATGTGCAGATTCAAAACTGCTCATGAAATTTACTAAATCACAAGTCTGGAAGCTACTCTTCTCATCTATGGAAGTAAATTCATGATCGAGAACATAAATAATTAACATGAATCTAGATTTAACACACATACACAAAGATTTATCTAGAGGAAATCAATTTCTCAAACCCCTTACTATATGTATTGCATTGATCAAAGAATCGGGATGAACACAATATGATATGCTCAAGCTTGAGCTCAACCTACACATGTATCTTCTATCCCCTACCTAACTGATTGACCTTGGCCAATACATAGCCAAAATTTCAAGCTTCCAAGCCCCTATTTCATGTGTTATTCCCTTGGGAATTAGGCCCCTATTAATTAGGAAATTCCTCAATTTGGATTTCTCAATTCCTTTAGGTCCTTCTCTAATTGCATGCAAGACCCATACAAATTGGCATAGTTTAAAATTGATAGTACAATGCCCTTGAACTCCAATATCAACTAGGTAACTCAAATTCTCTAGACGCATGAGTTAATTTAGGCAAATTGATTAGTTAACTGGATTGTCACTTAGTGTAAAAAATGTTACACACCCTTATCACTCAGTGTGAAAAATGTTACACACCCTTGACTGAACCTCCACTAGTTCTACTAATAGTGAGAATTAGTTACACTGACAATAACTCAAATTAACTGAAATAAATTGCTACAACTTAGAAATCAATCATATAGAACTAAACTTAAGTGTCTCCAACTCGAATTTATTGAGTTAACTAAGTGACAAGAGCCATGTCACCTCAATTAACTACTCCAAGTACTCTACCGAAATTGAAATTTGAAATTCTCTTAATTTAATCAAGGCAAACTTAAATTAGGAATTTCTTGTTGCATTTTCAACACTCCCTCTCAGCAAGGAAGGGATTTTTAGATAACCCAATTCTACATCTATGGAACTAAAATTTTCCTCTTGACAAAGCCTTTTTCAAAATACATGCATCTTATTCCTTTGTCAGAATGTACTACAACAACATAATTTGCTTCTACACATAATCTCGTAGATAGTTATATCAGATGTCGATATGCCTAGATTGAACATGAAATACTCAATTCTTAGAATGTTTGATACAACTTTGATTGTCACTATAAATCACTGTAGCATCCATCTTCTAACTAAATAACCCAACAAGAATCTTTCTCATCCATCTAGCCTCAACAGTTGCTTGACTTACAACCATGTACTTTGCTTTAGCTGAGATGAATGCCACAGATATCTACTTCCAGTTGTACTGAGAAACAGTTGTTGACTATTGGCTTGGTGGGGCCTGACCTAGGTTCATCTTTAGTTAGCCAAATAAATCCCTTCACTACTGGCCCTTTTAGCATCAACCCATGGAGCGCAGACCGAAGTCTCACCCGAAGTAGTATGGGGGGATGCTGGAACCAAATTTCTGCACCTTGCGATGGTTGTGATGTCGGTTTATTCCTTCTATTCCCGCTTTCATGTAGTTTGTTGAGTTCTAGGGCTCCATTTGTATAACCCTTTAGTCTGCCCTTCGATACCTCCGCGAACGGGTACGATCGACCTTCACGCAGCCCTAACCTGTGGTTCAAGTACTTTCGTGCTGCTAGGGCAGTGTATCATGTGGATTTCCAAACTAACTTAAGTGCCTTAATTATCTTATTAAACAATCATAGTTAGTTCCACGTAAACATATATTCTTACCTACATTGAATTAACCAACGTAATTACATACATTCACACATCATGTAAGAATTATAAATGAAATTCATACACAATATGACAAGATGCATTAACAGGAAACAAATACACTGAATTTGTAGAATTCTTCTCTTTATTGATATCTTCAGATGATTACAGACTCTATCTGCCTTATGCACACAGCTACAGGGGTCCGCGCACTTAATTATGGACTTCTACCCTAGGCCTTTGTGCACTTAGTTGCAAAGCCTCTACCTACACTAAGACTTGAAACTTACACTTCTCTCCTTATCGCTCAAGGCTTCATCTACAACTTATCGATTACTACCAAGAATACTTAGAGTTTACTTACTTAACTCTTTTTATACAATTCCATGGTCCGCGAACTATGGGTATATCTTTATAGCGGACTTTACTTTACAAAATAAGGGCGAACAACCCTTTATGACTCATGACAACTTCACGCTCTGCAACCACAAAATGTCGATACTTTACAACTTTATTACAAAATTCAACCCAAAACATGGGCTTTTAGCCCCAAAACTATCCTTGGGGGATCCCGTTCCCAACAGGCCCCCAACACAAACATTGTGACTCATCCTCGAGTCACTCAGCAAGTGTAGAGAGCTTAGCGCGAAGACCTCCCAGCTTGACCTGTATGACCACAACCTCAGTAGTGCACTGTGCGGCCACCTGCTTCATGTCTTCAACTGTCTGCTCGGTCACTACTCTTGAACGGTTGGCCTGAAGCTTTTGCTGAGTTTCTTGCAAATTCATAAGATTTCCTTCAATAGAGGTTGTCATCGTGTAAGCCTCATCTAGCCAGGGCTTTAGTCGTGCCTTCAATAGTGCTTCCTTGTGCAGTGTTGCATCCACCTGTTCCTTCAGCTGCTTGGCCTCCTGCAGCTTTGCTATTCTCTGTGTGAGCGTGACGGTTTGCACTATGCCTTTGACCTCATCATAGCATTTTTGTAGCTCATGCGCTTCCGTATCCAGTCGCTATACATTGGGATCCTCCCATAAGCTCGTAAAGACCTCAAATGACTACTCAGAACATTGTGTGTAGTTTGTTATTGCGCTATCAACTACCGCTATTGCTTTTGTGATAGTGGTCCCTCGCTGCTCCTTTACTTCTGGCAGGGTTGAAGGTTGGCCTTCAACTGTAGCTCAGTGATCTGTAGGTTCAACTCCAACTGAACCCTCACCATTTCTGTATGAGCATCCCGCACCCCTGTAGCCAACTTGTGGATGCGCACCTCTACTGGTTCTTCCTCAGGAATGGTCAATTCCTAGACCTTTCAGGATGCCTCCTCGACAACCTGAATTATACACTTATTTTGGTTGGATGCCTAGATGATAGTTGTGATTCTAGAGTCTCATTGTAGTGCCATCTGCTCATTGTTAATCCACTACTCACTGATCACCTAGAGGGCATGGTGCTCACAAGCCCTCAACTTTGCAATTAATCAATCCTACAAAAGGTAGAGCACTTCACTAGGGAGCACTACCAAGTTCAACCCTACTCCCTTTTGGGCGCTGAAAGTGGGCTTGTCAGCTTCATTCTCCATGGTCAGTGCTCCATCAAGCAACACTATCGAACTGGACGCCTTCATGTGCAGCATCTCAATAGCTTCGGAAATGCTGATAACAAGGCTAGTGGACAATGTGTTGGCCTATGATGCACAGGTATGCAGCTCCTGTAGACCTAAGGTCTAGATAGCCCCCAATATTATTTGTTGCTACTGCTTAAACTGTTGTAGGGCCTCCACAGTGACACTGTGTCACCGATATCTTCCAAATCACCCTCTATGAGGGTGATTGGGTCCAGTGATGTCTTCATAGCCTTGTATTTCTTCCTAGACCCTCCTTTCTCTTACTTCCTTGGATGCTTGATGTGGGTGGATGTCGCCTGGGGGTCTGCGCCATGATGTTATGTCTTCTTGTCCCTCTCTTCCTCCATGTCTGGTGAGGGCGATCTCTTGCCTTTGTTAGAGCCCCACTTTGTTCCACCTATTTTCTTCTCTGTCTGCTGAGCAACATCGTGCTCCACCTATGCCTTGTCAGTGGCCTCCTTCTTTCTCTTTTCGACCAGTTGCATCATCTTTAGCTTGGCCTCCTCCTTCTTTCTCTACATGATAGACTTACTCCCTCCCACTACCAATTCTTTTGTAGTGCGCCATTCTGTTGTCCATCAATGGCATCATCCGTTTCCAAGTAAGGAAAGTCATACCATTTTTGTGCAGGGTCCTTCCATGCCCTACTGGCCACATGATAAAAATATGCTTTAAACTCTGTGTAGCCCTACAGGTTGGCAAACGTCGTAGGTGACAACTACAGTTTGCAATTGATGGCCATGCATATGTTCATCTACATTAAGATCCAGAACATCTTGCTATCCTTGATTCATTGCACATCCTTGGTTGCCCACAGTGAATCGTACTTTGCTTCTTCTAGTGGGTTTGGCATGACTGAAGGGAATTGGTTGTCCTCTGGCAGCTCCCATGCTACCAACATAATTGACAACAAGAGCCACGCATAGTGGAACTTCTTTCTGAGCTCCTATGCCTCGCGGTAGTTTGCAAGGAGCTCACCATGGAGATAGTCTGCCCAATTGAACTAAACTCCATCGGTGCACTGGGATGCTAGCGCGACAACAAGCGCTGGCACCTCATTAGCGTGACACTTCCTCATCACCTTCCTTGCTACAATCTACGTAGCTACCTTTACAGCAAGGTCACAGATGTTGGATATGGCATATCAATGTGGCTTCTTCACCAGCTTAAACTTTTATTTCATGGAATCCACGAGGGCCTGCTCACCACCTTTTCCACCAAATATCATGGTCAGATTTTCTCCTATGTAAGGCAACCGCATGATCCTGTGGATCAACTTGTCAGTGATGGGTATTAGCTCCTCTAGCCATAGACACCAATCATGTACCAAGCGTAGCAACTACTTTATGACCAATAATGTAACCAGGGTACAGTTGTAGTGTGAAACGCATAGTAAATTGAGAAAACCTACCCTGTCTACTTCTCTGAGCCACCTCCTTGGATCCAATGTGATAATTCCAATGGTTGTATCAATGATGTGATGCATCAGCTACTTAGTCGCTAGGTGTGGGAACTTCTCATGATCAACTAAGTCCTAGTCTTCGAGTTTTAGCAAATAAACATGCCCCAAGCGTGGTCCTTCAAAGACAATTTCATATGGTAGTAGAGGGGTTTGCAAGGGGACCTTACTCTCATTGACATCGTTTAACACCTTGGTCTTTCCCTCGCGTGGAGGGACATACTCAGGCAACTGAGTGATAGGGTCAACACCCTGGGCTTGAACTTCCTCCACTTCTACTCCCACATCCTCATCATCCATTGGGATGTCTTTGATTTCTTCCTCCTCTAGCTCTATATTGATGGCTTTTCCCTTCTCCTGTGTGGTCAGCTTGTCCTTTGGTAGGTTTCTTCTTGGTGATGTGTTCATTGGTATCACAGGATGCTTACCCTTTTTATCCTTTGCGCTCTCCTTAGTTGGGGTCAATTTTGGTCTTGATGTCCTTGGGGATTTAGGGACTTCTGCTAATACTTCAGCCACTTCGGGAGCAACTTCTTTGGCCTCCATAACCACTTCCGGCACTAAATCCTTTTCTTCGGTATCTATAGCTTCTATTGGTGCTGAAATCATGTTCTACAATAACTCCTGTGTCTCCTACAGCAATGTCTCAAATACTGAACTGGCTATCAGAAATTTGAAGTGCTCACGATTCATGTGCGCCTGAGAGCTTAGCAACTCAATTCTCAAAATGCCAAGTGTTTTTCACTGGACAACCACTTGTAATTTATAGGGCATTTTGAATTCAAATCCAACTGTTTCCCCCAAATTTAGTTCATTAATGCTAGATTGGTGGTAGATTTTCAAGGATCTGACCTATAAATTTCATCTTAAAAGTCAGTTGCCCACTCCATTTGGCTGCATTTCTACCATCAAATCATGAAGAGTGACTTTAACAGTCACTTTCCTGCTGACCTGTGTGATTTCTCCCTGGGTAGTGTAGCTTCCTTCATGCTTTCGTGAACCATATGACACTTCCATGCTTGACGTAATCCTCCAATCGCGTAGCTCCCCAACCTGGGAAATGTAGTTTATAGTCCTGTACCTCCTTTCAACTTCCTGGAGTGCTAAGACTGTGCTACCTTTGTGTAGTCACATGGCTGGACCACTATTGTATGGCTTCAAGCGACTTCCATTCACCTTTCCTTGGAAGGGATCTCCATTCAATTTAACCAGCTGAATCGCTCTTTCATCAGTAATCTCCTTAATGACATAGGGCCCTAACCAGTGCATTCTAAATTTCCCTGGAAATTTATCAAACTTGTTGTCATATAAGAAAACAAGGTCATTTACCTTTAATGTGCACAACTTAATATGTCAATCATGCCATGCTTTTTCGTGCTACTTCTGGACCTATTGGTGAAATCTAGCTAGAAATATTTCTTCCTCAAGCTCAGCCAGCAGTGTGTGCTTGTCTTCCAAGGCTCTGTGATTTGTCATACCCATGAGTGCCACTATGCATAGACTAGGCACAATGTATTCTATGAGCATCACTGCTTCAACACCATATACGAGCCTAAAGGGCGTTTGTCTAGTCAACTTCTTACATGTCGTTCAATAAGGCCATACTACTGTGGGTGGGCATAGGTCCCAATCACTTCACTGAGCATTGAAAGCCTTGGTCAGTGTGTCCTCCAACACTTTATTTAATTCTTTCACCATGCTATTAGCCTGTGGGTGATAAGGCATGCTCTTTTAGTGATATACCTAAAATTCCTTTGTCAGTGCACTGATCGTCTCATTTAGAAAGTGCATATTGCGATCACTCATCAAAATCTTTGGACACCCAAATCATGTTAGTACATACTAAAAGAGGAATTTTGTAGCAGTCATGCCTATGCAATCCCTTATAGGTTGTGCCTCCAACCATCGATTCAAATACTCTCTCGTGGTAATAATGTACCTCGCTCCCGTCTTTCCTTGGGGCTGAATAGGTCCCACAAAATCCATTGCCCATTTCTTAAAGGGTTGCAATGTCATATGTGGATTCAAAGGCAGCTCATTCCTCCACAATGGCTTTCCAGTCATTTGACACACATCACATGCCTTGCAGTATGCTTTTGAATCCTGATGGAGGGTTGGCCACCACAACACTGCGCGTAGAATCTTCTACATTGTCTCTCTTCCTGCATAATGTCCTCCCATGGTGCCCCCATGAGCATCCACGAGGATACTGCTCCTTTCAAACTTTTGTACATATCGTTGCAATATTTTTTCAAACCCCATTTTGTACAGATGCCCAGCAATGACAGAAAATCTATCGTGTGAACCACTAACTCCTTCTATTGGATGGTGTATCCTTCCAGGGCAGTTCCTTTCATTAGGAAGTGTATGATATATTCAAGATGACCATCCACAATTAACAATACAAATAGTTGTGCATCAAGAAATCCTTCCTCCAAATTAGTGGGCTCTTCCCCTGTTTTGATGCACGATAGATGGTTTGGTCCCACGTGTTGGGAGCAAGATCCCCCAATGGCAGTTTTGGGGCTAAAAGCCCATGTGCAAGTAAAATTTTGTAATATAATTGTAAAGATTCCACATTTTTTGGTCACAGAGTATGAAGGTGTCATGTGTCAAAAAGGGTAGTTTGCCCTTATTTTTCTAAAGTAAAGTTAGTTGTAATAGACCTACCCATGGTCTGTGGACCATGGGATTGTATAAAAAGAGTTAAGCTCTAAGTAGTTTTGAGGACACAACATGTAAGAGAGTCATAGTTGTGAAGCAAGAAGTCTAAGTCTTGGGTTGTAGCATAGGTATAGCCTCTACAGCTAAGTGCGTAGAGGCCTAGGGCAGAAATCCACAGTTGAGTGCGCAGACCCCTGTAGCTGTGTGCACAGGGTGAACAAAATTTATAAACACTTGGAAGATATTAATAAAGAGAGATATTCTACAATTTCTTTGTCTTTTTTCTATTGATGCATCTGGATATTTTATGTATGGATTTCCTTTAGTGTGCTTATATGATGCGTGAATGACCGCAATTAAATTGACTATTTGAATGCAATTACAAATATCTGTCTACGTGGTGTTAACTATAATTGTTTGATAAGATAAGAAAGTCACTTAGATTAATTGAGGAATTTGTACAACATGCTTCCATAGCAATGAAAAAGTGCCTGAGCGGTAAGCTAGAGCTACAAAAAGGTTGATCGTACCCTTTTGTGAGGAAATAAAGGCTGGAATAGAGGGCTCATCCCACAGGCCCTAGATCGAAGCAACCTGCATGAAGGCAGGGATAGAGGGAATTAAACGACATCAAAACCATATCAGGGTGCTTAAACATGGTTCCATCATCCCCCCCATACTGCTTCAGGTGAGACTTTGGTCTACGCTTCGCGGGTTGATGCCGAAAGGTCCAGTAGTGTAGGGATTTTTTTGGCTATTTAATGTTGAACCTTGGTCGGGCCCCCTCAAGCCAACAAATGGTTCCATTGCCGGGACTAGAATCTACATACGAGATGTGTGATGTCGTATCACTAGAATCCAACTAAGAAATAGATTGGAGACTAGTTGGACAAGAAGATCCATGAATTCACAACATAGGAGAACAGAAACCTGCAACTAACAAAGGAATAGTGGTTGGACAGATACCTGTATACAGAGATCCACAAGATCTTTTTCTGCTCCTTCCCAATTGAGCTATACGAGTGGATCACAAAGCTAGCAGATAGCAAAGGAAGGTGAAAACTTGATGGTCCTATTGTTTGTACCATGGAGCTAATACAAAAATTAGAAGCATCTGAGGACAAGGTCAACCACACTGTAAATCATTACCTTGATCACATCATAGGGGGATCTGTGACATAATTCACGGTCAACACCTCAATTAGCTACATCGAGGCATAGCAACACTTTTTCAAAGGACCACAAGGTAAGTACGTGAAATCTTTGAATACATGGATTAAAATGCTATTGTGTGAAAAAAAAGTTATGTAGCTACCTTGATGTTCGGAACTACGCAAAGTGAAAAAAATTACAGGAACGAAGGACAAAAGGGTTCGAAGTATATTCCATTAGTTTCAACTCTACGAGGTGATGAGGAAGGGATAGCGAAGGTTTCTTTGTGAAGTGTTATTTAGTTAGTAAGACAAGGATTCCTATGAAATACCACCTCCACCCACACCACCTCGACCTCCACCTCCACCGTAGTTTAGTATGGCAAATGCAATGAAGCTTCCTTTGTTCAAAGACTTGGGAAATGAGGACTCGGACTAATTTTGGTTTGTTGTGAAAGCTATATGGGAAGCTCAAGGTATTAGAGATGATCATATAAAGAAGGCGACATTATTTAGTACCCTAAAAATCTATGTGCTAACTTGATATATCAAGTACTCGAATGAAAACCTGAATGCTAGAGTGGCAGAGATCCAGACAACAATGAATAGAGAGTTTAGTAGGCCTAAATCTAAGGCACAATCAATTGTTGGATTCAAGGAGATCACAATGAAACCAAGAAAGATGCCTTGGGAACTATATCAGAGGTTGAAATATATAATCCGTGAAGCCAACATGAATTTCATAGATGGACAACATTGCGAATGGTTTGTGGCTTCGCTACAGCCACACTTAAGGGTCTTGTTGTCACAACAGAAGATAAAAACTTGGGTGGAGGCCTTATAAATTGCAATGAGACTGTATGAAACTCCAATCCAAGATCCAAACCTGGGGGTTCAACAGATCCATGTGCAGCTGAAGAATCTATGCCTTGAGATGCAAATTCTGGAGCAAGATATAACAACTCGACCAGAGGTGCGCGAGGAGGTATGGTGCTTGAAATGCAAGAGTCAGGGGCATGACAAGGACCATTTTCCAGTATTTTTGAACTATATTGCAAGAGGAAGACTGATGCCTTTAAAGCCAGAAGCTCAAGCAAGACCTAGTGCAAGGCTTGCCTGGTGGTACGCTATATGTTAGGTAGTAGGAAAACATGCCACAGATAACTGTCATTTGCTACAGAAGTTTGTACAAACACTGCAACAATTGTTCTGCAACTTTTGTAGGTCAATAGGGCATGATGAACATAATTGCAGGAGTTATGAATTGATGATGGATAGAACTCCCTCCTATAGGGTTCAGACTGAAGCACGATCCCCTGACCAGAGTGCAGGGATGGCACAGATGGGATTTCAGGGGCACGGACAAGGCTGAGGTAGAAGAAGACCTGGAAGAGAATGAGGATAGTTGATCTACTACAATTGCAAAGGATGATGACACTATTCCTGCGATTGCACTAACCCCA
The DNA here is from genome assembly GCA_000404065.3 of Pinus taeda. Classification (NCBI taxonomy): domain Eukaryota; kingdom Viridiplantae; phylum Streptophyta; class Pinopsida; order Pinales; family Pinaceae; genus Pinus; species Pinus taeda. The sequence continues at coordinate 76,464 of APFE031703371.1, read as the reverse complement.
CATGTCCATCGTTCAAGTCTTGCATGTTGTTTGATCATGAAACAAAAGACTGTCCTACGCTGATAGCTAGGATATGTGACAAAGGGGTGATACCACCTCCACTGACTTAGAAAATGCAGATGATGAGGTCTGAGCCATGTGAAGAAGATCCAAACGTAATTATAGTGCTTAGGAGTCGAATCACGATAGGAGATGACAAAGGGAAACATCCAGAAGACAGTGGCATGGGTCTGCAAAGCTTTGGCAGAGGAAGCTGAGTTCGATTTGGAGCATGCAAATGAAACCTTCATCGAAGTTAAGGAGAGATTCACTAAGACCTCTGTTTAGTCAATTTATTGTTATCTAAATTGCTAGTATTAATTGTCAACCCGGGGCTCGTAAGCTGATGAAGTGAGGGTGTACTATATGTACTTAAGTAACTTTCTTAGAGCTTTTTTTGTTTTAGGGGGGTTGTTTATGATTGACTTATCTTCCTAAAATGGAATGATGATTATAGACAAATGAGTGCAAGTGTGTGAAAGTGATTTCTATATGAGTGGAAGTGTGTGTGATGGTGGTTTCTAATTGCTTGTTGAACTTGTAAGAGAAAAGAACTTAAATCAAAATGACTTGAAAGTAAATGGCTTGAAAGTAAATGACTTGAAAGTAAATGGCTTGAAAGTAAATGACTTGAAAGTAAATGACCACAATCTAATGGAATTAGTCTCTATCCATACTGCTGCAAATAAAAGAAATAAGAAAATCACTTCAAGGATTGTTGTTAGTGATGATCTCCTTCTAACTCTCTGCTTCTACTGCGTATTTGCATAAAACACGATTAGAAGGTAGCTGAAGACAAATCCAAGAATTGATAAAAATTCTAATCTACTTTAATTGACAAATTGTAACACTACTAAGCCTTTTCCAACATACTGCTTCCTACATATGTGATTATGTGTAACAAGTGGAAAAAGTGTTAGTATCACAAGCCAAGTCTACTCAATTACAAGCTGCAATTAATCAATGTTCTGTTCTCTTGAAAGATAAGCCATTCATGATAAAGAGAGCATAAATTAGTTAGCATCCAACTTATAAAACTACACTAAAACTAGTCTAGAAAAACAGAGTAAAGAGGGCAGCATTATGAATAAGACAACTGCAACTACCATTAGACATTAAAGCAAATACACACATAAATCCCGGGCTAAAGAAATCTGCAAGGAAATAACACTGATCAGCTTGAAAGAAAGGAAAGCAAATAAAGGGAACTATACATGCTTAAGGAAATGAATAAGTAAAGGAAATGCTACTGCACATAAGATACTTTACAGTGGCAGAAATGAGCAGGGGCCCTCTGTCCATTCAGCCACAAAGAAAACTCAGAGATCTGGAAACTTCAAGACAGTGCTATGTCTATTTCTTCATTGCAGAAAATGTATAAAACAGAGTGCTAGGATAGCACTTAAAAACAGAGTTTAGAATGCTTGAAAATATAACACAGGTTCATCAAAATACAACTGATAAAAAGCTTAATAAGCGTACACAGACGCAGCTATTTATAGAAGTTTCTAAGATAGCTTATCTGTGCAACTAAATAACTGAAAAGTAAATGGCTGTTATGCGTTTTCAGGTTTCTTTGGCACTTCATGCGGCTGCGTGGACGAAGTGGTGGTTCTGTCGTCATGGGCAATAAATCCCAGGTTGGATCACATCCCCTGCCATCTGTAGAACGTGGAAAAATCACTGTTTAGGATGATGTGACCAAACAGCTCACAATCACCGCTAAACTGCCTTGAGTTGACCGTGACTTGCCCAGCTTTGACCGTGGACAAAGATGATGTGGATGGCTGGAAAAATAGGACAGGAACCTTGAGCATGATGACACCTAAGTGCCCATGTGGCTCATCTAGCAAACCGACACGTGGAACATAGCGTTTAACAAAAAGGCTGCAGGATGTTCAGATAGCTGCAGGATCATCAGATAGCTGCAGGATCACTAGAAAGCTGCAGGATGCCTGCAAGTAAGCCAAAATCTAAACAAATAGTCATCCATTAGCAAAACTTACTTAATCATGCTTAATAACACCTAATGTAATGATCTGGGTTGTTTTATGGTGAAAATGACGCAAAAGATAAGGAAAGATAAGGGAAGATTGAGGAAAACGGTAGATAAGTAGGTGTAAAGTAGAGGCTCTACATACCCCCACTGCGAGGGTATTGCATGTCCTCATGCAAAAAATTCTGACAGTCCACCTGCTGTGATGCTCTTCTAGGACATCCAATCTCTCTCTTTCCCTTATGGATATATCACTCTGGGCCTCTTCATCAAACACCTGAACCTTAGATTGATTAAATCTCTGTCTAGCCTCTTGCACTTTTTCCTCAGCTTTTTGTTTTCTTTTTATAGCAGTCCCATATGCAGCATTGTGTTATCGTGGACCATCTTGTCCACGTTGCCCCTTTCTTTCAATTTCTCATTCTCTTGTATAATATGGCGATTTAGGACTTCTATTTCAAAAATTTCTTGTTTCAAGGAATGAATTTGCTGCTCCAAGGGTTCAATAGTACTTGGAATTTGCTGCTCCAAGGGTTTAACAGTACTTGGGCCAGCAGCTGCTTGTTCTAAAGTTTCC